>JAOXJP010234734.1:0-24125 GCA_025762735.1 Platanus orientalis
TCTTTTAATTCGAACATCTAACACTATTAGCCTATGTTATGTGGTTAAACTCTCCCCTGGAATAACCTTACAATCCTTACATATTGACTTTTTGAGCCTCGTAGTAAGAAAAAAATCTATCTGACTTTTATTTGACCCACTTTTGAAAGTCACAAAATGTTTCTCTCTCTTTATGAAGTATGTGTTTGCTATAGCAAGATCATATGCCATTACAAATTGTAGTATTGCTTCTATAACTACATTTCTTTCTCCAAATCCATATTTTCTATATATTATCTCATATCCGCCACTAGTTTTTCCCACGTGTCAATTTTAAGTCACCTCCTATAAATATTTTCTTAGACTCAGGAATTCCCTGAACTAATCCATCCATGTTTTCCCGAAAATTGTTTTTTAGTAGTTTCATCTAGTCATATTTACAGTGCATAAGCACTAATTATGTTGATTATCTCTTTTTCTAAGACAAGTTTAATTGCTATAATCGTATTACTAGTTTCTCTTAACATCTACAACTTCATCATTTAGATCTTTATCTATTGTTATCCCTACCCCATTTTTGTTATTAGTTTATCCTGTGTACCAAAGTTTAAAACCCTTAATATCTTTAGTTTTTTTCCCTTTCCATTTAGTCTTTTGTAGACAAGTAATATTGACTCTCATTCTTTTCATAATGCCTACTAACTCTACACTATTACCTGTTAAGGTTCCTATGTTCCAAGTTGTTAAACGAATCCTACTCTTTTTGACTAATTTCTTTACCTACACTCATTCATGGTGTGTAAAGTCTTGTATATTTATCATTGCATCCGGGCGTCGATGCAACACTCTTTGCCCATTTTTCACTACATCTAGGGAATGAAGCTCGTCGTTTAAAAGATACGCCCTAATATAAGATCGAAATAACGTATTTTCAAGATTCATGTTAGATGGTTTGAGTGGGTTTTTAAAGCGGGTTTTCAACCAGGCGCCAACCCTCCTCTTTTATCCAGGCTTGGGACCAACAATGTCTGAAGATACAAACATTGGCGGAGTTTATGATTGGTTTAAGTATTAGATGAAATTGCCAAATTCTTCAAAACAAGATATTATTTGTTATCTTAAAAATATTTGTACTATTTGTCAATCTATTTGGAATGAAAGAAACAAACTATTATTTGAGAATATTACCCTCAACTATAGGAATCTCTTACGCCATGCTAACAATTGCTTAAGGAGTTGGTTCATCTAGACAAGCAACAGGCTTCCTTTTCTGGGATATAACTTTAGCCCATCTTTGTCCCCACCTCCAGTAGGTTTTTATAAGATCAACTTTAATAGAGATTTGCTTATAAAATCTTCAATTGGGACCATTATAAGGGATGCTTATGACAATTTTGTAATAGCTTGTTCTAGTACTATCAATTCCTCGTCTCCTGAATTGACAGAATCAATAGCAGCCAAACATGGACTCTTGTTTGCCACTCAAATAGGATTGAGAAACATTGTGTTAATAGTTAACACATTAGCCATCATCAATTATACTAAAGTCAATCTAGTTGACTCATACTGACGTCCATGAGCAATTAAAAGGGATTAAAATCAACTTCTTAACTCTTTCAATTCAATGTTGTGTAACTATATTAGTAGGAGGGTTATTCATGCCCCCTTACTTGAATCACAAAAAATTACATGAGAACGAATCTTGTGAGAATTGTGAAAATGGCATCTTGGTAGGGACACATCAGCGCCGAAAAGTGATAAGTGCCCCCCAAAAAGTGGAAATCACTTTTCAGTACTGATGCGTCAGCCCATCTGGTGCCGTTTTCACGGTTCTCATGAGATTCGTTCTCACATAATCCAAGCCCTACTTGAATAATGACACTATTTATGTTAACAATCCTCTCATTTGGCTTTCCCTGACCATTCAAAAGGATCTTCCTCAGCCAATGCCCTCTCTTGTTAGGGCGGTGCCTTTCCTGCCTCTGTGCGGACTTGAATGGGCCCACAAAAAAAGATCTCCTTCATTAGTTACTTAGTTTATATATATATTCTTTTGGGAAAGGATCTGCTGCACCCAAAACTCTCCATTCCTTATGCTCTAGATTCGGTAGGACAACTTAGAGAGTGGTTAAAGTTGGAATAACATCAGGACTGACACATGAGTTCCAAAAAGTGAAAAACCATCCTCCAAAAAGTGTATATCACTTTTTTGATACTTATGTGTTAGCCCTAATGTCATTCCAACTTCAGCTACTCTCTAATATGTCCTACCGAATCCAAGCTCCGTTCCATAAGTTGACAAATGATGGTTTTTTGAACGAAAAAGATGTTCTGTCCAGGATGAACACCATCTTGTAGACAGAACATCCACCCCCTTTTACGAATTTGGTGCTCTTTTTAATAGAGTTTAAATTTTTTTTTTAAATTTTTTTTTTTTTTTTGGTTTCCCCCCCCCCCCCCCCCCCCAAACCCCATATTATGGATACCTATTTTTTTTGTCTTTTAAAAACTGATTTTACAATTTTAATCTTATGCACTTCACCATTTGTGTTCAGGGACACAAGGGGATAAGCTACTTTGGGTTGCAGTTAATCCTTTCCTTTCTTTTTACGAAATAAATGTTCTGTCTAAAATTTCGTGCCCAGAATAGCAGGGGACTTCACATGGAATAAAATGAACAGTCGTTAGATGAAAATTCAAATTCCCACCCTTATCATTTCATATGACGTCCTAAATCCTGATGTCCCGAACCGTCCTCTACACCAAATGTTGGATGGAACATTTATATAAAAATCGTCGAATTTTAAAGTTTAGTCAAATCACAGTCACTTTTGTTACTGTAAAATGACCGTTGGGACAACCGCATTCAATATGTGAAATTTAAAATTTAGTCAAATCATTGTTACTGTGATACGACCGTAGATGACAACGCGGAGCCAATGTGAATCTTCGCAATTCGAAAAAGTGGTTAATCCCCATCGGAGAACCAGAAGACCATTTAGTCAACACGTATACGTACTGGATTAGTTTCCTCTAAATCATCCGTCTTTTGTCCTTAACCCGAAAATGAAGCTTTTATGTATAGAAATACCTCCTGCACATCAGCCATTGAATTGAAACCATTTTTCTGATCTTTGAAGAAGAGCGGCTCCAAATCTTACCGGTATATTGCAGAACATTCCAGAATTATCCCGATTTATACTGCGATGGGGCTTTTCTGGTAGGGTATAGATCTTAAGACCGACCTCTGCACTACCAAATGCTAATGGGCTGATTCAAGGCGGGTTGTGGTTGAATTCAGTTATTTCAAAGGGATAGGGAAGGTTTCTCTGCACTTAGAGTTTGTACGGGCTGTTATATTGTTTCTCGTGGTGTGCAATATGGCTCTAGGGTTTTAGTGCTTGGGTTTTTGGAGAGCACCGACCATGCCTTCGGTGCCCATGCCTTCGGTGCTTGGGGAGTTCCTACACCGGCATGCTTTGATGATTCCCTCGGCGACCTCTTTCTATGGTGGTTCTTGTTCCCATCGTCTGAAACAGCTTGAAAAATGAGATCAGCTTGGTAATTTGAGTAAAAATTGGGTTGTTGTTATAGGGTTTCCTCTTCTTCTTTCTTCCCCTTTTCTGATTTGAACGAGACAAACGAATTACAGGTATAGAAATAACAGATTGAAGTATCGCACTCTGTGTTTTCTTATCTGGATTGGGTCAAAGCGGTCAAGGAAGTTGGAATCGGTAGTTGTTTTTCTGCGGTTTGTTTTGACGTCTTGATAGTTCTTTGCTTCTGATATCGAAGAGCGTCTGTTATCGTAAGGTAATGTTCTTAATCTGTATTTACATCATCTAGATCTTTTATGTTTTTTTTTTTTTTTTTTTTCTCGCCATATTTATGGGCTTGTATTTTGCTGTCTTTCCTTGCCCTTCCCTCCCCCAATTTATATTTTGCTCCCAATGTTTTTCGATCTTTTGTATACATGTTCTTGGATACTTTTGTTTATTCACAATCACATTCGTGAATGCATCAAAGCAGTGCAAGAAATGTGCTGATGCTTTACTTGTCCTTGTCTATCATCTAAGTTGAGAGAGAGTTCTTCTACTGGTTGTTATGGAATTGGTTTGTTTACTTTTTTAGCATTTCAATTTTTGATGTTCTGTTTTTCTACTCTATCTGGGGCTGGATCTTCTGTTAAGGTACGCATCTTTAATTATTCTTTCAATACCCTAATTCACATCTTCTTTGGCCTTCACTTTTTTTCTTTTTAGAGCCTTTAATTTGCAAATAAATCACTTATGATTACCTGCTCAAAGAAAAAGAAAAAAAAGTAAAAAAAGGAGGAAATAAAACACTCGCGATTGGCTTGGCCATTGCCAGGCTCCTCTATGTTTTTTCTGTTAAAATCTATTAAAGATATAATTTAATTTATTAGAGAATGAGGGAAAAAGGGATAAAGTCTACAAATGCCCTAAAATATGATGTGAATGTGCTGTTAGTTTTTGTCTATTATAACGTGATGTCAAGGTTTTAATGGGAGTTAGCAATTATGATCTTATTGACATAACATGTTTTCAATATTTTTCCCCCCTTAGAGCAATGCTTGGCAGATTGCTTACCTGGCAGACCACCTAGACTACGTGCCATCAAGTGACAAAGGAAATTGGTAACCTGTTTCAACAGTTTTCCTTTGACCGCTATTAATATATTCTATTCTTTGAAAAGATTAGAGTAGAAAGGAAAATGCATCCCTAAACTACTTTCTTTGCTTAGTATTATTTCTCTCCCTCTCACTCTGTCACACCAACTTCACCTCATTTTCACGAACCGTCACCCCAACTTCACCTCATTTTCACGAACTGTTTTTAATCTTGTCATAGCCATACTTTGACAAAGAAAGCCTCACTTAGTGAGTCCACATGGCCAATCCTGGTCATGCCAGTGTAGTGAAGAGACTGCTAGTGCCGGTGCGTCCAGACTGCCCCCTCTCCATCAAACCTCTCACGAGAGACTTTGCCATGGATTCTAGCTTATGTTGGATGATCTTTTGAAAGTTGTAGAGGAACATATGTTGGATTCCCTCACTTCCACCTGTTTTGATTTGATTTGGGATTTACTTTTCTTCTTATTTTCAAAATAGAACATATTGTGTATATTTAGGTGGCTTCAATCTCCAAAATTTGTTTTGGACATAGCTAGGCTTGTCAATGAGCCAAGCTACCTTGGCTTGGCTTGGAGCTTGACTTGTCATGAGCTGTGCTTGAGCCTCCAATTGAGCTCGTTTAGCTTTATTTTATTGAAGAGGGGATAAGACATCCCAATCATTTATGGCTTGAAATTGAGCTCGTTTAGCTAAGTTATGCCATGCATTATTTCACTAATTCAAGCATTTCATAAAAAAAAGAAAGAATTGATTTGACATATATTAAATGAATAATAGAAAAATGATTTGTATTTGTAAAGTTGTTAATGTGTATTGAGATATCACATCAATCAAATCAAACAACATTTAATACATTTGTGAAAGTTGGGAGCAACTCTTCTGTGACCAAAATGAGTGTGACCAATGTGTGATGTGCACCATAGGCTGACACATAATGTGTTTTTGAATTGGGTGCCTCTTTTTGGGCACCTACTTTTTGAAGTGAGAACTTTTTTTTTTAATGCCTTTAACCCTATATAGATGTGTTTGCCTATGGTGTGGTCACACATTGGTTATAGAAAATTTGGTCTCACTATAAGGTTGAGTTTGGTGAGCCGACTCGAGTCGTGCTCAACCCTCAAGCTTGTGATGAGCTTGAGCTAGGCCTAAGCATGATCTTTGTGTGAGGAGCCTGAGTCGAGCTTGGCTCAGCTCGGAACATTGGTCTAGACGTAGCCCATAATCTTAGAGAGAATTAGTGGTTCAAGGATCTCCAAGCCGCCAATTTAGCCTAAATTAAAATCCTTGAGGTTTATGTTGAAAGAGTGGCAAAATGAAATCTTTGGTAAGGTTAAAGGTATAAAAGAGGAGTGTTTGGAAAAAATCAAGGATATTGACAAAGTAAAGGGTAGTTGAGTCCCCTTTAGGAAGAAGAAAGATATCTTAGAGATTCTTTAAAGCAGCACTTCCATTTATGGGTGAAGAAGGAAGAGACTTATTAAAGGTAGTGGTCCAGGATTAGTTCGTTGAAGGGGATTGAAATACTAAATTCTTCCTCCCTCGAAGGTGTGGAGCTCAATTGCATTTCGGAAAGGGAAAGAGATGTCCTTGAGTGACCCTTCCTTGAGGAAGAAATTTGGAGTCCTAATTTAAGGGATGAAAAGTGATAAAGCTCCTGCCCCAGATGCTTTTTTTGATATCTTTCTTCCAAAAAATGTTGGGTCTTTTGTTAAAGAGGATCTTATACAGGCCATTGAGGATTTTTTCGAGAAAGAGTCCTTTGAAATCTAATCTACATATTCATTGCCTTAATCCCTAATAAGAAAAAGGGGGCTAAGGAACTGTTGAGCTAAGATAATAGCTTGCTGAAACCTTAATGCATTGACTAAACCAGATTATGGTAACTCTTATTTCTATCACTTAAGGGCCTTATGTGTTTGGTAGGCAAATATTATATGGTGTTTTAATTTCTAATGAGTGTGTGGACTTGAAGATGAGATCTAATGGAGAGGGCCTTCTCTGTAAGTTAAAATTAGAAAAGGACTACAATCATGTTAATTGGAAGTTTTTAGATTTTGTCCTTGGTATGATGTGCTTTTGGGATAAATGGAGAAAATGGATGAAAGTACGTGTTTAAACAATTAATTTTTCGATAACGGTGGACAGAGGTCCTACATGATCTTACAAGTGCTCCATGGTTTTGAAACAAGGAGATCCCCTATTCTATTTTCTATTCATTATGGTTATCGAAGTGTCGAGTTGAATGGTTAGAAGAGCAGAGAATGACTTTATCTCGAGTTTTGTAGCGGGGTTTGGGAATTTGAAGACCTCCTACCTTCAATTTGTGGACAATACCATCATTTTTTGTGATGCATCTGTTTTTCAAGTTTGTATCATTAGCTGTATTTTGAGGTGTTTCGAGGTTGTCTTGGATTTGAAAGTTAACTTGAAAGAGAGAGGTCCTTGGGTTGGGGTGGTCCAAAATCTTTCAAGTCTTGCTTCCATTCAAGGTTGTAAGATAGGAACCTTCCCCTCTTCCTACCTAGGGCTTCCCTTAGGTTCTAAATTCAAATCTAAACCTGTTTGGGACCCTGTAGTTGAAGAGTTTCTAGAAGGCTTGATTCTTATAAAGCCTCGCTGCTCTCAAAGGGAGGTAGATTGATCCTCATCAAAAGCTCTAAGCCATACTTTTTTATCCCTTTTCACAATCCCAAGGAGAGTTTATGGAGAAGAGTGATAGTGGGTAAGTATGGGAGGGCTTTGGGAGGGGTGTCAATGAGTTGAGCTTTGCCCAACTTATCTCCTCAAGCTCGTCACACAAGGATTAGGCTCAGCTCAGCTTAGGCTCATCATGAGTCTAAGGACTGAGCTCGGCTCACCAAACTCGAGCTCTTAGTGGGAGAAAAACTTTCATGGCCCTAGTTGGTGTGACCGCACCATAGGTTGACATGTGTGTATAAAATAAAAGCATAAAAAAATCTCAATTAAAAAGGTAGGTGCTAAAAAAAGGCACCAAATTAAAAAGTACATCATGTATTTGCCTATGGTGCACGTCACTCATTGGCCACACACATTTTAGTCACAAATTTGGTCCCAGTTATTAAAGATGTATACAATGCTATTTGATTTGATTGACGTGATATTTCAGTATATGTTAACAACAATTTTAAAAATACAAATGTATTTTTTTTATTTATTTATTATAAGTCAAAACAATTCTTTTTTTTATTAAATACTTGAATGAGTGATATGATGCCTGCTAGCACACACACACACACACTAGGCTTAGGCCTTTCCTTATAAAAAGATATGGAAGCTTCTAGCACTTTCTCATGTCCAACCATTTCTCTTGATTGCTTCCTTAAATAAGATGAATCCCTTGGAAATTCTTCAAGGAAGGCGGTCTTACTTGGATTTATCTCCAAATATTTGTGTCCTTTATAGAAAGAATTGGGAATTGGGAGACCACATTATGTTGCATTGTGATTTATTTAGGCGCATTTGGTCCTATTTTATGTCTAGAATCTTCCTTAATTGGGTTATGCCTTTCATTTGGTTGATCTTATCCATTATTGGGATGGAGGCTTCTTAGGATCTCATGAAAAATGCTTTTGGAGTGGTGTGTTTCATGGAGTTTGTTGGGCCATTTGGAAGGAACAGGAATAGAAGAATTTTTTATGGGACACGAAAGTTCTCTGTGGAAGTTGCGGATTCAATCATCTTTGAGGTGGCCTTTGCGGTGATGGTGTCTAAAGAGTTTCAGGGTGTCTCTCTTAATGACAACTTGAGGGATTGACCTTCTTGTATTAGTTCTTAGTTTTTGTGGTTGTAGTTTTGCATTCTCTTTTTGTTGTTTCTTATTATTCTTTGCTTGCTTCTTTCTTATTAATAAATTTGTTATTGATCAATTGTGTTATATATATATATATTATCAATAAAAAAGACCCTTAACGAGCTGAGATTTTACCAAGCTGAGCATAGTGCAACTTGGCGCGGGCTCACTTAGCTAAATGAGCTCAATTGGAGGCTTAGGCTCAGTTCTTGAGGAGTGCTCGGCTCTTTGACATCCTTGTCCTTTGGTTTGGGGTGCAAAAGAAGTTTGTGGAGGGCATGGGCTAGGCATTTGGAAATCCATTTTTAAATTAAAAGAGGAATTTAAAAAATAGGTTAGATTCACTCTCAGGTTGGGTGAGGATATCAAGTTTTGGGATGATATTTGGTGTGATGAGCCCCTTTGCTTGGCTTTTAGCAGAATCTTTTCTCTTGTTCAGACAAAAAAAGATGTTATTGCTCCCTTTTATGATTCAAACCTTAATGATTGGGAAATGGAGTACTTAAAGGCTTTTAAATAAGTTGAATCTCATTGTCAATTCTTTCTATTCAGCCTTTGATAGCACATATAGTGTGGAAATCGAGAAGTTCGTCAAATGCGGCTTTTATTTGTTTATTTATTTGGAATGCTTATCTGGAGAAAAAAGATTGGAGTTTGGTTAAGTTCTTTATGCCTAGTAAAGGAGGAAAATGTGGCTCCTATTACTGTTCACACACTAGAGATGTATGCAACTCTGTGTAACCCCACATATCAACCTCCATGTGTCTTCCATATTATGGCAAACTATAATAGGAAACTGCTTCATCTCTGGATGGCATTGATGTGTGTTGGTAGTGGATGTTTATTTTTATTTAATGTGTTTTTTGGTATAGGGTGATTGAAAATTTTGTATGGTTGATGCAAGATGATAAGCTTTGATACCAACATTTATGTAGGGTAGCCAAACGCTTTTGTATCCTGCTCAAGTTGCATGTGAATATGTTTTGTAAGTTCTTGTATCACATCAATCTTTAATTCCTTGATTTTAGTGATATTAACACAGCTAAATGAGCTTGAATGTAGCAACAACAAGAGGTAATAATGGAGGAAGAGAGAAGACAAGAAGAAGGTAGAAGAAGATAGAAGAAGGAGAAACCTAACAACACAAACCCTAGTGTTTCTAATGGCTGCAATCAATAGAAGGGAGGGGAAACCTAATTTTCAATTCATAAATCCATCTCTAATTCAATACAATAATGTGCAATCATATGCATCAATGACATATATGTGCACCAATAACATAATGACATGTCATAGATGACATATATGCAATTTTTTTCATGGATGACACACTTACATAAGGTACAACATATGCATCAATGATGCGTAAATGCATCAATGACACAATGACATGTCATAGATGTCATACATGCTATTTTGTCATGGATGTAACACTTACAAAAGGTATAACATGTGTTAACTCTTTATTCACACTCCCATAACCATGGAAAAGTCAGTCAACACGTGGTGTGCCACTATTGCGTCACAAGTTCTCATAAAGTTAACAAGGTATAAAAGCTTGTCAACCCCCTATTGGCTACAACTAAACATCCTTTGACTCACATGTAGGAAAGCGACACATGGTTGCCTTTTAGGAATTCCCCTAAAAAAGGTAATAAAATACTAAAGAGCCCCATGCCACGTGTCAAGAGGAGATCCCTCTTACACCGATTAGTCCTATCATGCAAATGACACACATCCAACGGACCTCCCAACCAATCTTGTGTACCAATTGTACACCCTTTCAAGTCTATAAATTGAATACACTTTCTACATGGAAATTGGCCCCTCCCAAAAGAAAATAGGAGAAAAAGGAAGGAGAAAGAGGAGATAGAGAGAGGACAATAGTCTCGTTACTGTTAGTGTTATTATTCATATTCCTTCTCCAATGGCTACCATCTTCATACTCTTAGCCCAAAGAAAAAATCCATCTTGTCCTCATCCCTTGCTGTTATCTCGGAGCTGAAACATGAGTCTTGCTATCTACACAAGAGCTACATCATGAGCACATGTTGGCATGGTATTGGAAACCTAAGTTACCTATTCAGGTGTTGGTGTTACCTTGACTCCAACCTTGGGTCCTCATACTCGGTCAACCTTAGGCTGTCTTGTTTAAAGTCTATTTTGGTATACTATAGTCATGACCCATTTGTGGTAGTTTGTTTACACCCGGATGTGCAAGTCTGAAGACCCATAGGTCTTGTTTGTCAAACTCTTGTACTGATCTAGTTCACCAGAGCCTAGGGTAAGCTATTTTGTTGTTTGTGCAAGTCTCTTTTGCTAATTGTGATTGACTGCGAGAGACAAGAGTGGAATGGGTTGGGTTCATTTTAATCCATTAGTATACGCCCATAGTATTCTATGCTACATGAACATGTAAATAAATTACCAAAGATGGGCTGCGCTAAGGTATACCAAAATGGTCTTTAACCAGGACATGCCTGAGTCTGGCTATGTTATGGGGATCCAATGTTGTAGTCTAGGTAAAACAAACACCTGAATATGTAACTTGGATTTCCAATACCCTTCCATGATGTGTTCATGATCTAGGTATGAGCAGACTCTGTGATTAAGAGCCGGTCTAGCCGGTATGGTTTAATGATGGTGGGTCAAGTTTAGACCCCTGACATGTCCACGTTGTGTATGTTTTGGTTGCATAGCCTGTTCAAGCCAACTTAGCGGTTAAAACATTAGCATTGTCTCATGGGAAAGGTCCCTTGAAAGATAAGATTGGAAAGTGAAGAAGGTTAGATGTTTGTTTTCTGTCTAAGCTTTCAATGTCCATTTGTCCTGACCGGTGTAGTTTAAGTTTTATGATGGATATTTTTTTAAGAGAACAAATCAAGCATGTAAAATGATGTAAGAGGGGAGAGGTACTTACATCAGCAGGTGATAACAACTTGATTAAGAACACATGCATGACATATCACATAAATGATATGGAGACATATGTAAAGCAAGTAGACAAATATTCATATGGAAAATAGGCATGGTTATAACAGTAGTGCTAGGAAACTCAAAGCATGAAACTCATTGATTCAATCATTCTCAAAATAATTATGAAAAATAGTTATGATCTAAATATGAGGTGCAATTAGACCTATGATGACAAATTTAAAAGTTGGAAATACATTAAACATGTTATTTTCGGTTGCTCACAACTAACTTCGACAACCTGTAGGAGAATGACAATAACTCTCTAGAGAGGTCCGAATAGCATTCCATTTGTTGCATTGGAAAGTACAGAGAAAAATATTTCCAACGGTATATGATTTTCCCCATTTCAAGATGAGTAAACATTCAGAATGGAGTATGTATTCACGAGATTATTTCTTGTAGGCCCAAAAATTACATTTGAACAGTTCGCGGGGAATTGGTTATAACTTCCTCTATAGAAGTTCAAATCATGCACCGTTTTGTGCATTTAAATGTAGAGAGGAAGATATTTTCAATGGTATATGATGTTCCCATTTCAAGGTGAATTATCATTCAGAACAGAGCATTTACTCACATGATTATTTTTTGTGGACCCAGAAATTAAATTCTGGCAGCCCATAGGGAAATGGTCATTACTTCTTTTAAAGAAGTCCAAATCATGCACTATTTGTTGCATTTGGAATCTAGAGAGGAGGATTTTTCTAATGGTATGTGATTTTCCCATTTCAAGGTGAGTAAACTGTCATAATGGACCAGTTACTTGTAGGATCATTTTCTATGGACCCATAAATTATATTCCGATAGTCCACGAGAAAATAGCCATAACTTCCTTTATAGAAGTCCAAGTCATGCACCGTTTGTTGCATTGGAATCTGGAGAGGAAGATATTTCCAATGACATTTTATTTGTTCTATTACAAGTCTAAAGGGCAGGAGTGCAATGGCTGAAAGTTAATGGAAAAACATGAAAGAAATGCGAAAAAGCATGACAACATAAAAGTTATGGAAAAATTGGAGAAAGTTCTTACCCCCGCATATGTAACTCTTGTGTGGATGGCAAAAATCCTGTTTCAGTTCTGAGATAGCAGCAAGGGAAGGGGACTGATGCAACATCATTAGAGTTTCTGGAGAAGTCCTACCCTATTTGGAACCCAAGATGATGAAATCTCAAGGGAAGAGGTCCAATGGGAGATGTCCATAGTAGAAAAGTATTTAGGGTTTCATCATTTTGAATTTAAAGCATGTAATAAGGTTCTTTTGCAACCATAGAGAAGGGTATATTAGTTGGTAGTGTTTTAAGGGTATTTAGGAAAGTTTTTATTAAATTTTAAGTCAAAAATAGGAGGGGTATTTTAGGGAGTTTTGGTCCAAAGTTAAAAAAAAGGTTTAATACCCTAATGCTATAACAATTTTGGCAGATTGGAATGAATTAGAATTCATTGTTACTGTTCTCCCTCCATTCTTCTCAATCTCCATCAGAATTTTCTGTCGACAGCACCCTAACCTCCACCCCTTCTTTTCATCACCAACCTTTAACCCCTCCAAATCTCTACAAACCAAAACACCACAACCACTATAACCCCTGGGCAATCTACCCTGATATGTTTCCCCAATCCAAAACCTAACTCGTATTAAATAGGAGTAGGTTATAAGAGCACCGGGTGGCACTTAAGGAATCAGCACTTTTGTAGGAAATTTTGTTGTTATTTGGAGCAAGGTGGGGGCAAGATTCTTACACTTTTGAAGAGGTCCCTAGGTCCCCTTTAAGAGGTAAGTACAGTTTATTAGAAGCTTGATTGTTTGTTAGTGTGTGATTAATTCTTTAGTAGCCTATCAAAATTCTTCTTCAGTGCAAGTACCTGGACAAATTTGATTTCATTGCTTGTGGACTGTTATTGAGCTTCTATTTCATCAACTTTTTAGTTGGGATTGTTAATTAGTAAATTCTAACATATTTACTTTCTTATTGGATCCTAGAGGTAGCCAAATACCCACACTTGGTTTTTTCATTGAATTCTCCATTAAAGCACCCTTGCCTAAATAAGTGTTTTCTAGTTTATACAGTTAGAGACATCTGAATTCTATGAAATGTGGAGGAGAGCATCCCTAAAGTTTGCCCGGAAGATTCCCAAAAGCCTGAAAATTTCTGACACATTAGAAGGGTATTTTGGTAATTTTCACTTTTGAAAAAATTATGAAATTGCCATTAGGCAAAATTTTCTGAAATTTTAAATTGGTGCATTAGATATTATTAGAGACTAGCTGCTAGTGTTTCCCATATAAATTGCATTGGGTTCCGCATTAGGGACAAGATAGTTTTTTTCCTTTGGGCTAAGAGTATGAAGATGGTGGTCGTTAGAGAAGGGATATGAATAGTAGCACTAACGGTTGAGAGACTACTCCTCTTTCTCCCTCTTCTTGTTCTTCTTTTCTCATGGGAGGGGCCTTTTTCCATGTGTGAGGTGTGCTTAATTTATAGACATGAGAGGGTATACGATTAGGTGCACAAGATTGTTTGGGAGGTGCATTGGATGTGCGTCATTTGTCATGATGGGATTAATCGGTGTAGGAGGAAATCTCCTCTTGACACACGGCATAGGGATCTTTAGTCTTTTATCACATTTTTTAGGGGAATTCCTATGTGTTGGTCAAAGGGTGTTGAGTTGTGGCTAATATAGGGTGTTGACAAGTTTTTGTACCTTGTTGACTTTGTAGGAACTTGTGGTGCAATAGTAGCATGCCACGTGTCAACTCATTTTCATTTTTGTGAGAGTGAATAAGGAGTTAACCCATGTTGTACATTTTGTAAGTGTGTCATCCATGACAAAATGGTATGTATGCCATCTATGACATTTCATTGTGTCATTGATGCACATATGTGCCATTGATGCACTTATGCATCATTGATGCATATGTTGTACCTTTTGTAAGTGTCATCCATGACAAAACGACATGTATGCCATCTATGACATGTCATTGTCATTGATGCACATATGTTTCATTGATGCATATCTGTGTAATTGATGCGTGCTTACTTGCTCTTTTGTCCCTTATGCTGTGAACTGCCAGACTTGGATGCACAGGCTACAAAACTGCGATAACAGTGTTCTTTTAGTGTTATTTAGGGTTTTTGTGCTTTTCGGTCACAATGCCACAGTCGGAAACAGATTCTGATGTGTCTAGGATTTTACATCATGTAGTCGCGAGATTCTTGGAAAGAATGCAATCGTGGATTGGATGGATAAATTGATAAATTGGTTTTTGGGTTCTTCACAGGAAATGAAGCCCTTGAGTTACTGGTTGTATTGGCTTAGTTAGCTTGTTTTTTGATTTTGGTTTTGGAGTTAGGCACGAGTGTAGCTTTCCGCAATTGTTGTGAGGGGTTACCGAGGGGGTAGATGGCTGAATTGGCTTTCGGGGTCTTCAAAGGAAATGAAATCCTTGAGTTTTTTTGTCATGTTGGCTCAGTTGGTTTTTATGTGGGGTTCCCTGGTTCTGAAGTTGTGTGTACTTGTAGTTTTCCACAATTTTGTGGTTTTGTTGGAAGTGGGTTGCGGGTGGCCCATACGAGGATGTCCATGATTCTAAGTTTATGAATGATTTGTTGAGTATTACAGAAGGGTGACCTTGGATTTGTGGGTGTTTGAAGGTGGTTTTTGGTCATATAGGGTTATCTAGGGTTTGAGCTGTTACCTAGAGCTTTGGGATCCGCTTGTTTTGCGGAGTCAAAATTTGGGTGCTGCCAGTTAACAAATTCATTTATTGTCTATATCAGAGCTATATAATTTTTGGGGTCATTTTGAATATGTTTGTATATTAATTATAACACTATGAGAGTATTTGATGCCATTATAGTATTAAATCTAGACATGAAGAGTTGGTTGGGGCTATTTTTTTCCAAAAATGGGTATGTGGGTTGTGTAGAATTGGGTTTATCTTTCATGTGCCATCTCTTTCCAATAGAAGAAAAACAATAAAAAATAAAATTTTCTGCCATAAGTTAGTAGAACAAAGACAGACATATAAAACCATAGAAGAGGAGATTATCTCACTGGGAAGTTCACACTCTTCTGCATTATTTATGTATTATTATGTGTCAGCTCCGTAGGAAATAATCTCTTTCTTTTTTGTAGAACTTGTGAAATTCTTGCTGTGACTGCAATGTTGAGACGGACTAAGTCAAAGCAACAATAGCTTTGCCCCCTGTGGAGAGTCAATTTTATTTTCAAACTTCTACCTATGTCTCCTGCTCTTCTGCATGGTCTTTTCTATATCTTCTGTTGGCTCCTTTAGTTCACTTTTAAGAAGGGTCCTAACATTTCTATTGATGGATTATATACAATCATGGTATATTGATTAGTGTATTCTAATATTCAATACTGCCTCAAATTGTCTCTCATTATGGGCTTATCACCCCGTTATAGTATTTTGGTAAGTGTACTCTAATATTCAAGACTGCCTCAAATTATATCCCGTTATGGGCTTCATCTCCCCATTATATTTGGTGCCTGTCATGTAGGAGCATTTTCGCCATAAAGTAACTGTTCAAATATATCAGAATCAAACAATAGATGACTATTAGATTTTGGGAGGACTTTTGGTGGGGGGATGTCTTCTCTATGTTTCAAATAAAGTTCAAAAAGTTGGTGTTGGTGGAAATGTCGGTCCATTAAAAGCATGGTTTGAAAACTTGGATTGGAATATTGGATTGCTCATGGATAATCCGAGATCGGACGCTTCAGGGATGGATCAAACGATTTAATGTACAAATTTATAAAGAAAGCTCATGCATCTGGCGATCCGGATCAGATCAGATCGGTCATGGCTGATCCTTATCTAAATCGGCCAATTGTTGACATCAAGATTAAAAAGGTGTCTCAAATGTCAAATTTGTCACGCTAAAATTGTATAAAAATCATAGGAGACATTGAAACCTTGTGAAATCTTTGGAAGTAGAAGTTGATGTTTTAAGAAATGGTAAAGAAGCATTATTCACAATCTAAATTATTTTATCACTATCATTTTCCATATAAAGTGGGGAACACAATCTAAAGAGGCAAAAGTACTCGTTTTTAGGTGTTAGATATTATTTTTTTATTTATCATATATTTGTTATGGTTTAGTATGAAAGCTAATAATAATCAGGACAGGCTATAATGAAGATGCTATTGTCATTATTTATTCTTTGTATGGGGATCTAATAGAATGGGATACAGGGCTATGGTTAACGGAAGTGATACTTCTGATTCTTAAGTTTTCTTTTAAGGTGGATATTTGCTTTACCAGCTATAACATGTGTCATAAGATATAAATCTTGAAATTATTGAGTATTTTGAACCGATTTTGTCATTTTGAATAATATTTTTATATATATGAGGAGACTTAGTTCATATTTGCCAATCCTTTGCCCCTGTAGTAGTTGTGTTTCTTCAGGATTATTGAATTAATCATGTTCTTATGGGTGCTGAATGATGGTTTGATGTTTTGATTATTTGATACTTCTACCTTGACATTGTTTATTTTTGTAATGTTGAATTAGACATTATTTGTTCAAATTATCTTCCTTTATGTCCTTGTAAATATGAGTATATGAGTTCGTATGACTTCCATGTGTATAAATCTTTCATGGCTACTTTTTAATAGCATTATTTTAGCTGTCGTCATATTTAATGAGATATGACTTCTTTTATTGGATTTTCTTGTATGGTATGACATGCTCAATAACCCATAATGGTTCTTGTTTAATTCACCCCATGGCTTGCCTTGATATATCTTAAATGTTCATAATTCAATGTTTAATTTTTTATATAAAACCCTTGGTTCTGTATCAAACCTGAATATTTTGTTGCCCTGTTTTTTATTTGTTGTGTTGGCATGGACACTTTGAATGGCAAGTCGGAGGTGGATTACCATATTCACATATGAGAAGAGCACTACACCTGACATGGATATGGTTTCTGATATTGAAGCTTCGCATACTTCCTAATTATCTATTTTGCTCATCCTTCCAAAGGAAATGAGCTACAGGTACATTTCTAAACTTTAATTGATACTTTATTTTTTGTATTAATTGTTTTTTATGAAACTAAATGTATTATTTCTTTTGAATTATGTAACAAACCTTTTCTTGCGGGGTAGATATAGGAATGAATAATAATTCATCAAAAAAAAGAAAAAAGAATAATGAGATTCTAAATAAATATTTAAATCGTTAATTAGATTTCCATATATAGACTAATATTAACTGTCTCTCAAATCAAGTAGGTAACCGCTTATAGCAGGTAGTTTGGGCTGCCTAACACTTTCCTCGACTGCAAATGAACTGCCCAATCCATGTGAATTTTAGAACAGACCTTCATCTGGAGTCACTTAAGAAATGAGAGAGATTTGTTTTATGTATTTATTTGATAAATGATGTCCAGTTGCATCTATTCAACTGGTGGTGACTCCAAATAATTCAAAGCCCCAATTCAATTATGAATGAATTATGACCCATAGTTGCACGTCCACCATGTGCACGGATGCGGGATGCTTACATTAAATTAGCGACTCCACTTGGGACTTTTAGAGGGTTCAAGTTGAAAGTATTCAAGAGACGTTTCATATTATATGTTTTACATGCAACATGTATTTTTTTAGCCATATTTATGTGATAATCTTGTGAGGTTATTTTTATTTTAAATGAGTCTAAGATTACAATGATCACATGCACTGTGCGCACCATGACACTTCCTATAACGAGTTCCGCCTCATACAGTCATACCTACTACGAGGGATTCAAAGCCAATGCCTTGGGCAGACTGGTCTATGGCTAGTTTAGTCCAAGGAACCCATATCGCCAATCAGTGATCCGTGCTAGCAATGGTGTGGTGAGGCTTGAAGGTTTGGGTGCCTGAGCCTTATAAAAACAAAACCCTATCCACATGTGCAATAGACATTGGACTACATAGGATACGGATTGTAGATTTGCATTTTGATGTTGTGTAATAGACATTGGACTGCATAGGATACGGATTGTAGATTTGCATTAGATGTTGAGTTGATGGGTGAAATATGTGATTGTGACTTCCTAGGATCCTAGATTGTTCTTGCAGAGACACCTACATGAATCTCTCCAAAATCTTTTATTTTTTATTTTTTGCTGAGTTGGAGCAATATCTCTATAGATTCTCCATGCTTTGTGGAGACATCTACATGGGTTTTTCATAGTGATCATTCTTTAAAGAGGCACTCATACGAGTCTATTTTCTCAAATATCTTTCGTCTCTACATCATTGTTGTTGTGATCATCATTCTAAATAATGTCTCAGTCTCTTCATTATTATGTTATCAGCTCATATGACACTGGTCCTTTCTACATTCCTTATTCCGTTCATTCTTTAGTCACATTGGCAATCATTTCATTCTTTGTGGTCATATTGGCAATCATTTCATTCTTTATAGCTGCATTGGCTATTATTCCATCCTTTATAGCTGCAGTGGCTATCATGCTCATAAATTTAGTAAATAAAGGATTCCTATTTCATGAATTGAATTTGTTTAATCAATGTGTATAAAAAATTCTTTCAAATAATATAAACAATAATAAAGTTATAAAGAGTATGTAGAGATGATCATTGCATATTTAGGCTCGAAACATTTTAAGCTATTCATATTCTTTCAATTGATTTCAACATAAAATTTATAATTATAATAAATCAATAAAATCTAATGGCAAATTGTGACTGATGTACATGTCATTGGATTACAGAAAAGGAAGCAATCCTATTTCAAAGTGAAATTCCTTTGACCTTGCTGTTAAGAGTTTGGTTCATCCTTGTTGGTCTTGACACAAGATTTTGTACAAGTCTAGAAGAACTCTTGTCATGTCTAACAATTCCCTGTTTCAAGCAGATCATGATGGATGCCTTGAGCTTTGTAATCAAGAAAGCTTATGCAAAAATATATATGCTTAAATCTGTAGGTTGATCAATATCCATGTGGAGATACCATGTAGAAGAAAGGTATTGGTCACTGGATGTCATCATTTAGGTTAAGAGAGTCGTAACAGGTGATACTTTCCTGAATTCCGATGCAAGTGTTGACAAAATTCATGTTCATCACTTCTTTGGTGTGAATAAGAATTTCAACCGACACTTTTCACAAATCTTAAGAGTGAAGGTCAAGAACATGTCCTTAGCAGTTGACATTTATCAAGTTCAATGATTAATTTAACTAAAGTGTGTTAGTCATTCAAATTGGTAAATGGACTATTTCACATCTCCCTTGTAAGATGAAAATTTGAATGTTAAAAATATTTTTTCCACCCTGCTCAGATAGGCCCTAAGTGATTTTCGGGTTGGGCTTGGGTCCAAGCCTTTTTAGCCCGAAGCTTGGCCCAACCCGACCCACAATTTATATCTAAATAAGGGGCCCGAAGCCTAAATTAAGTGTGCTCTTCGTACATGAGTGAGCCCAATTTCTTAATTTGGGTGACCTTGGCTCAAAGCCCATCTTGAAGTATATAAATTCTAAATGATTTATTTATTTATTTATTTATTTTGATAATTAACGACTTTATTAAAGAAGAGAAAAAAAACATAAAAATACAACAACAACAATGGGGAAAGCCCTACAATCACTCACTATACACTGAGTTCTCCACAACAATTGATACCTAATTAACCCCTCTGCTAGCCAGCTTATCAGCCAACTTGTTCTGACTCCTATCAATATGGGACAAAGAGAGAGACAAGGATGTCATGATTTCTCTAATCTCATAAATGATAGGGGCCAACTCCCAAGACCCTATAGAACTACCCAGACCCCAACTGATAACCACTGCCGAATCACATTCAACCTCACACCCATGCAACTGAAGTCGATGAAGCTCCCTAAGACCCATTAGAAGGCTATAGGCTTCTGCTTTGATTGCATTGCAAATCCCCATAGGCCCATAAATAATCCAAATAATCTTGTGGTTATGATCTTGAAGCACACACCCAAAACCTGCCCAACTCGGATTTCCTTTGGAAGCTCCATTGAATTTGAGCTTAAAAACTCCAATAGCAGGAGGAATTCAATTCTTCCGCACTAGCTTTGATCTATAGTGGTCCCTTGAAAGGCAGGAGGCCCAATCCCTCAAAAAGGAAGATAAAGGAATATCTTTGAATTTGTCAAGCACAAGAAGCCAATTAGCCAAACTCCGCACAATAGAATCTTTGACCTCCCCCTTAGATCTAAAACTGTCTTCAAATATCCTTCTATTCCTTTCCCGCCAGACCTCCCACAACACCGCATATAAGAGGCAACCCCAAAATAACCGCATCTGCTCCCCCTTTCCTCCCCTACACCATTGACAAACAAAGGCTCTTTTGTCTTTCGGCCAAACATGAGTTTGACTCAAAATAGAGCAGAAATAATTCCAAATATCCCCTGTAAATTTGCAGTGGATAAAAATATGATTGAATGATTCCTGTTCTCTTTTGCAAAGAATGCACCAATGAGGACATAGGGCTAAAAAAGGTCTTCTTCGCTGAAGTGTATCTATGGTATTGATACGGTTGAGCACTGTCAACCACAAGAACGCTTTCACTCTAAGGGGAGCCATCCATTTCCAAATTCTCTTCTAAGGAAATGAGAAGTCAAAGGATTGATCAGAAATCAATTTTTTAAAAAAGGATTTACAAGAGAATATTCCAATTGACTCTAGGGTCTAACCCTTTTGTCAGGAAATGATTTGGAAATGAAAACATTATCCAACTTAGAAACCAGAGGGGCCAGAAGGTCCATTTCCCAATCAAAGAGGTCCTTAGAAAATGTCAAGTTCCATAAATGACCACTAAGGGAAGGAGTGAGAACATTAGAAATGATCGCATTTTTTTGGTTTGATAACCTAAAAAGTCTTGGATGGGTAATTAAAATACATTGGTCTTCAAACGAAATGTCTTTCCAAAACTTAATTTGGTTACCATTGCCCACCACAAGACGCAGATGAGGACGGAAACAAGAATAAAGGTTGATGATCTGTCTCCAAAGCAAGGACATAGAGGAAGACTTTCTACAAGAACAATCCCATCCGTTAGAGTCTAACCCATATTTGTTGCAAATAATGGATTGCCAAAAACTGCCATTCTTCAGAAAATCTCCAAAGCCACTTCCCTAATAGAGCCAAATTCATTTCCTTCAACCGTTCAATACCCAAACCCCCAAACTCTTTTGGTCTACAAACATCTCTCTAGCTTACCAAGTGATCCTTTTTTCCCCTTCCATCCTCCCAAAGAAAATCATGCTGGTATTTCTCAAGAACCATAGCCACCTTCAAAGGAATTTTAAAGAGAGACATATAGTATACCGATACATTAGACATAGCTGCCTTGATCAAAGTAATTCTTCCGCCTAAAGAAATATAAGATTTTTTCCACCTCGCTAACTTCTTATTTACTCTTTCCACCACTGGGTCCCAGAAAGATATGGATTCAGGATTACCACCTAGAGGCATTCCAAGATACTTTAGAACCCAATGTTGCACTGAACATCCAAAACTTCCCGCAAACTCCGATACCTCCCTATCATCAAGACCAATCCTTGTCATACTAGATTTGTTAATATTCACCTTAAGGCTTAATATACATTCAAAAATTTTCGAGATCTGCTTTAAATAGGAGACTTGATTCATGTTTGCTTCCACAAAACAAATTGTATCATTCGCAAACTGCAAGTGAGAAATTGAGGGACCACTTCCATTATTATTAAATCCTTTAATGAGACCACCATCCACTGCATTAGTCATTAAGGCACTAAAACCATCCGCCACCAATGAGAATAGGAACGGAGATAACGGATCCCCCTGTCTAATTCCTCGAAAAGAAGGAAAAAAACCTTTTGAAGCGCCATTTATCATTACTGAAAAATTGGGGTGATCAAGGCATCCCATTATCCACAAAATCCATCTTTTACCAAATCATTTTTTCTCCATAGTCCAAGAGAGAAACACCCAGTCCACTCTATCATAGCCTTTTTCCAAATCAATCTTGTACACCAATCCTTTATCCTTTGATCTTCTTTTCCCATCGACTAACATTAGCAACAAGGATTCCATCCATAATTTGCCGCCCTTGGACAAAGGCCCCTTGAGTGTGAGAAACCAACTCTCCCATCACCTTCCTCAATCTTAAAGAGAGCACCTTCACAATGATTTTCTATAAACTGCTAACTAAACTTATAGGCTGAAAGTCAGAGAAATCGCTAACACTGTCTTTTTTTGGAAGTAAGACAATAAAGGTGGCATTTGTGCTCTTATTGATTGTTCCACTTCCATAAAATTCTTTGAACACTTCTAGAAGATCATCTTTTATTATCTCCCAGCATTCTTGATAAAAAAGCGAAGTGAAACCATCCGACCCAGGTGATTTGTCTTTATCTATACTAAAAACAACCTCCTTAATTTCATCTTTGGAAAAAAGTTTTTCCAACCGTGCAACCTTTTCCCCATCCAAACATCTTGAGGACAAATTATCTATAATTGGCCTTTCCTTATCATCCCTTGCATACAACTCTGACAAGTACCGGATTGTTTCATCTTTGATCTTAATCTCATTGTCGGTCTCTATTCCCTGAATGGTCGTTCTTGAAATCAAATTTTTTCTTCTTTTCCCACTAGCCACATTGTGAAAAAATTTAGTATTATTGTCACCTTTCAACCACTTACATTTTGCCTTCTGCTTCTAATGAATCTCTTCTCCTCTAAGCACCACATCCAGGTCCCCCAACAACTCTTGTTTTCGGTTAGCATCATTCTCCTCACAAATCCCACTGCTTTCCACCCTTTTATCAATTTTCATAATCTCTTCCCAAATCAGATTCTTTTTATCTTTGATCTTCCAAAAAGTATCTTTGTTCCACGCTATCAATTTTTTCTTAACATAATGAAGCTTCTGCATAAAACAAAAACCTTTCCATCCCGACACTTTGCACTCATTCCACCAATTCTTCACACAACCAAAGTCCTTATGGAGGGTCCACATGTTTTCAAATTTGAAAGGAGAAGGGCCAAATTTAATACGGGATGTGGAAAGAAGGATTGACCAATGATCTGAAGTAATCTTTGGAAGGGCTTCTTGAGCATATTTTGGATATAAATCATCCCAGTTATCAGTCATTATAAATCTATCAAGCCAAGCTAAAATAGGGGCCTCTTGACCATTGGTCCACGTATATTTGGCATTCGTCAATGGGTTGTCTCTCAGAGCAAATCTTTGAATAAAAGCACTGAAATCCCTCATACTTCTATTCAGCCTCCCTTGCGGAGATTTCTCATCAACAAAGTGAATCACATTGAAGTCACCACCAATTAGCCATGGACCCCCCCAAGCCTTCCTAATAAATTCCAACTCTTCCAAAAAAAAAATCCCTGTTTGTTGCAACGGCCGGACCATAAACTCCTGTGAAAAGCCACTCAACACTTCTTGAAATATCTTCCAGCCAAATGGAAAAAGAAAACCTCCCCATCCAAACATCTTTCTTTTTAATAACATCGGGTTTCCATGCCATTAATATACCAGCTGAGGTTCCAATAGCGGGAAGAGATGACCATTCAGAAGAAGCGCTACCAACATAACTCTTCACTAATTTCTCCACTAAAACTTCTTTTTTTTTGTTTCCTGCAAAACAATCAAGTCCGGCTTGAATTTGGACATACATTCCCATACTTTTCTTCTTTTTTTAA
>JAOXJP010234735.1:0-10115 GCA_025762735.1 Platanus orientalis
AGGTGATATGGCTATTTCCCCTACTTTCAATGTGGCTGACGTGTTCGAGTACCACCCGCCTG
This sequence comes from Platanus orientalis, assembly GCA_025762735.1. Lineage (NCBI taxonomy): Eukaryota > Viridiplantae > Streptophyta > Magnoliopsida > Proteales > Platanaceae > Platanus > Platanus orientalis. The sequence continues at coordinate 63 of JAOXJP010234735.1, forward strand.
ATGAACCAAGTTATCGAGAACCTAACTCGAGGTCGAGTTCTTTCCAAGAAAGAATAGAAGTCGACATGGGCATTAGAGGATCCCAAGTAAACAAACAACCTAAGTGGTGAGGCCCACAAAGGGGTCGTGTCCTACCCATCGAGTCATTCTTCCCCAAGCTCCTGTCCCTCTTTTCATAATTAATTCTCAAGACAAGGTTGCGAATTTCCTTTGAAGATGGCCTTTTCATTGAAGACCATTGATATAACCTTCTCTCTCTAAGGTTGTGAATAGTTGCTTCGCTTATCGCTTTACACCTTCAAAAGACATACCTAGAAACCTACTAACCTCATCAATAGTTTCTAAGACCTAAGCTTAAGCATCTGATAGGGGTCCTCTAGGTTGAGCACAGGCACCAATGCCTTAGAAGTTCTCCATCACCTGCTCTTTTTAACTAACTCACCTATAGACAAATTGTAAGTATTCTCCAGCTCATTCAAGGCCATTGCAAGCTTCTATCACCCTCTACTCCATACTCCATCCCTGAATCAATCGGAACAATTGTTGTCCCCAACCCTGAAACCCAGTCAAGTTTTGCCATCAACTCTGTTTCGTCTTCCCTACCTGTGTACTGGCAATTATCACAAAAAACACCAAGTTCGGAATGGCCTGTTAGACTACCCACCATGTCACCTTGCTCATTTCTAGTCAGGCTCTAATGCTCACCGTGTTCCTACTAAAATCTAGAGGCTTTTTTTTCTCCACAAAGAACCAATCTCAGAGACGACTTTCCCTGAGTTAGAGGATTCCCCTTTCTCTAGAAAACCCCCAAATCAACTGAAGGATGGAGCAATATCCTGAATCAAATCCAGTTTGCTGTGGACGCCAACACGATTCATATTCAGGTTCGCCCTTTAATCAGGCCCTTTACCGAAGTGGGAATCAACCCAATCATGGATTCTAATCAAGACTCCAAGAGCTATTGATTTCTCCCGCCCCTCTGATATCCTGATATAATGGGGTCTCCTAATATAGTGAGATAACCTCCCATGTTGATTTGAGAGAGGGATGGAAAATCTGAAGGGCGCTTAGTAACCACATGTTAGGTCTACAAAGGGATAGCCATTGTGAGGACCAAAATGGAAAACTACTGTTAAGTGAGTTGTTGCCCACTTTCTCAACCTGAAAAAGGAGGGGACGATTTTGCCCCTGTGTCCAACGAGAAGACTAGGTATTAGAGGGAACATAATCGTCAAGTGATGAAAAACTCGATTGCAAGAAATCATTCCTCCTCGACAACACATCCCCCCTTCTAACACCTACATCATCACTTTTCTTCCTTAATTCAAAATTTGAATTAGCATCCGATAATTTTTTTTTTTAGAGGTAAAGAGATCATTTATTATAAATAAGAAAAAGAAGTATAAGCATACAACGATAGAAATCACCGTGGAAGTGATAAGGATATATGAAAATGAAAAGAAAAAGCTATAATATCCCCAGAACACTACAACTAGAACTCCTCATGCCATATTGCAAACCATTCCTTCTCATCAAATGAATCCTAAACCAATGCCCACTCAAAAAGGATATATAAAAAAAACCCCTAGCTCACCATGAATTCAATATTTATTCTCGAAGATCCTAGCATTTCTTTCCTTCAACAATCCCCAGCAAATAACCCCCAGTAAAGCCCACCAAATTTCTTGATAAAAGCTCCCAAGGTCACTCAACCACCAACCCCTAATCAGCTCATTAAATGACTTTGGAAACACCTAAGGAATTTGACAATGAGAGAGGAAAAAGTACCACATTCATTTCGCTATAGAACAATGAATTAAAAGATGACATACTGATTCCTCCTCTTCCATGCATAAGATACATCTATTAGCCAAGTTCCAACCTTTACTCTGGAGTTGGTCTAAGGTTAGAATTTTATCCAGCTAACAAGTCCACATAAAGAACGAAATTCAAGAAGGAATGTTACAAATCCACATGCCCTTTTGGGGAAATAAAATCATTGGAATATTTGACAACTCAAAGTAGAATGATTTAGATGTGAAACATCCCTTTTGATTCGATGTCCAAAGCATCCAGTATTGCAAAACTGGAACCACTTTTTTCCCTAGATTTCCGGTTTTTGGTTGCAATACACTTCCTTCGACTGTACTTCCACTATAACTTTATATGTCCATCTTCTGGCGCTAACTGTAATCACGCGAGGGATATTGGCCAGATCGTTGGTTTCCAACTTCACCAAAGCCCATCGGCAGTCTTTGAGAAGGAGAGGTGATTCACCTCCATGAAACCACCACACTTTACCTAATTCCTACCGACTCATTCTTCAAAAGGCACGCGGTCAGAGCCCTGGTCTCCCCCCACTGCTTGGGAGCTTACAGTTTCATGTTCTATTTCACTCCCTGATGGGGGTTCTTTTCACCCTTCCCTCACGTTACTACTTCGCTTTTGGTCACCCAAGAGTATGTAGCCTTGCAAGGTGGTCCTTACTGATTCACATGGGATTCCACGTGCCCCATGTTACTCGAATCAAAGCATAAGCTACTGATGCTTTCGGCTATTATACTCTCAGCATATAGGGTACAGTAATCCACCGCTTTGCCTAGCAGCACGATGTTTGTATTGCTCTCCCACAACCCTGTTTTCATAGTTTAGGCTACTCTCATTTCGCTCACCCCTAGTACGGGAATCGCTTTTGCTTTCTTTTCCTCTAGTTACTAAGATGTTTCAGTTTGTTGGGTTGTCTCTTGCTTGTCAATGGATTCAACAACAGTTCGAAAGGTTTACCTATTCAATAATCTCCGAATCTATGCTTATTTTCAACTCCCCGAAGCATTTCATTGTTTACCATGCCCATCCTCATCTTTGGGTGCCTAGGTATCCACCATAAGGCTTTCCTCGTTTGAATCTCATTGTTAACTATAAGGCAATGTCATTTTAAGGTTTTGCTAAATGGAAGGATCTTATCAATGTCCATGAATGATAAATCATTGATTGAACTGCCGAATCGAAAAATTTTGGTTCTATAAATACCTTTGTATCGGCTAAGTTCACAAGCTAGAGATAAGTAGACTCGAATCGCTGACATCCGCTACAAGGTAAATCACTACCTCTCAAGCCTCCTTGACTAATTCTACCATATAGGCCAACGATAAACAATAACCCCTACTCGAACATAGATTACAACTTTCATCGTTATGCTCTCTATAGAGCAACTTTTCAAAATCTCAAAAGGTGTTGAGTTGGAATTCCAATCTAAGGTTCTCGTGGTTCTGGAGAATCCAGCTATAAGAGAACCCTGGTCTTAATGCCCATACTACTGTTAGCCTTTCCTTGGGTTCATAGAGTTGGGTTTCCCATTCACCCACAACGGAGGAGCCACCTCACCAAGCAAGCAGGCATGGGTCATAACGCAGTCTTCACACAGCAAATCCACTTTGAAGTTAACTTACTCGGCTAATCGTCAAAATGTGTACAAGATACCGTAAGGGCCCAATATCTCAATAACATCTTTGTCTAAAGCTTCGAACGAGACTTCATATCCAAAACATAGGAAAAATCTAACTAAAAAGTCATTCAAAACTTGATTGAAGAACCAACATTTATTGAAGAAGCAATAGAATCGATTACAAAAAAGTACTAGTTTGAAAGCTTGTTGGAATTTATCTACTACGGGATTTACATTATACGCTACAGAAGCAACTGAAGTACTAAACGAAATAGGTATTAGTTTGGTAATTGTTAGAGTAGTAACTTGGGTTCGGCTCGAATCTCATTTTTGGGTAACACGAAGGGGGAATTGGCCCAAAAATTAGATAGGGGTCAAGACGCAGCCGAGTGCCAACGGCTGACTCAAGTGCCCCCCGAACCGGGTGAAATGGTCGCCTATTACACGGCTCACTAACGTTGCTTAGGGTAGAGGTACCTATTATTTGTTGGCAGTCTGATGCACGCAGAGCCTCGGTTTGTTCCGTGGACTTCCTATGCATTTCCTACAAAGTGGAACCCAGCTTAGTTTCGCCAAGCCAAAAGGGAAGAACCGCCAACAGTGAACGATAGATTATAGCCAAGAGGCTTTCTTGTCTTAGAGGACCCAACGGAAGACCGTGCTCTAAAGCTATTGCACTGAGAGTTTTGTTTTAAGAACACTTTACCTTACCTTTCTATTGATCCATCTCTAGGTGGAATCGGCAAGATTGAACTAGGGCCTGCTTGTGCCCAGCCATCGCGGGGAGAACAATCAGACCAACCAAACCCGCATTCTTTCCGAAGTTTCCTCCCGGGGCCCTTAATCATTGAATTAATAGGGGTGTCCCGAGAAAAGGAAAGGAGGGCAAGCGGATTGAATTCATCGTAGTCGGGTGAATTCATTCTGGGAAAAAAAGGGAACAGAGTCACCTGAGCTATGTGAAGGAAGGACGTCGTGGGTGGAGCTGAAGGTCACTTTTCCCGAACCATCCCGAAGGTTTCTTTCCCTTTCTCACCCATCATCGTACCCAGCCCTATCTATTCATCTCTTTCTTCAAATGATAGGGATCTCTCTTGTTCAACAATCTTGAAACTGGATCAATATTTATTTCTCAATAGATCTATCTATCTATCGATAAGAAAGATACAGATCTCTATCTGACCATATTTAAATATGGAAGAACCAACACTTAAAGGGCGTAACCAAAAGAAGATTATCCCCGTCCCCAACATTGTTCGGATGCAACGTGAGTTGCTTGAAGAGCTTTCTAGAGGAGTTCAAAATCAAGGATTAAGGACCTCCACATTACTTTCTTGGAAATGAAATTGCATGTTCCAAGAAAAGCATTTTCTTATCTCGGAGGAAATTGCCCTCGATCAGCTGCAAGATAGTAGTACGTTGGGCAGCAAACCGAGTGAGACATCTATGGATCCTAACATCGAATACATGATGAGGGTGATAAACTCAATGATGTAAAGAGATATCAAAGGCTAGTGGGTAAGCTTTTGTTAAGTCACAAGCATGAATCAAAGTCTGATCCAACCGTGGATCGGGAAATCCTTCAAAGGATTGGCTAATCACATGAAGGATAGCCCGATCCCAGACCGGATCATCCGGATTGGTCTTAGACAATCCCCATCTGATCTGGCCGATCTTCAGAACCATACTCACAAGTACCTAAAGAACCATTCCTTAAATCATAAATGACACAACCAAATCCTCCCAGTCAAGGATTGCCTTTAGACGCACTATCAAAATTTAACTTCACAACACCAATAGGAGAAGGATCCCACTACGGCAAAATTGTCCTTATCTTTGGGCAATTTGTTTTGGATGAATTATCTTTGGGCAATTTATGGAAATCGAAGAAACCCAATCTCATGAAAATAGTAATTGAGAGGTCATTGAATTCCCTTATGATAATAATCCATCTGCCCACTACCCTTACGATAGAATCAGCAACCTCACACCGCCCTCTACTTAAGCCATAAAAAATCTAACAATTTTGTTTCCTTCCAAATGCCCTAAAGCAAACCATGCACTAGACAAATCCAAAACATTTTTCGTCGAGAGCCCATACCCCAGCTATTCCATTGTTGGATCATCTCCAAAGTAGTTTCCGGCATAACCCATAGCCGGTTAAGGCTCCCAAATACTCCTTGAGAATTCACAATGAATAAACATGTGACTTGCAGTCTCACTATTGTTTTTTTATAGAACACATCAGTTAGGATGTAGAACCATATTTGGCCTTCTTCGTGAGCTAATGGAAGCATACCAGAAGGAGATTCCTTCATACTTATCAGGTGAGGTAAGGATAAAGGAGAGGGATCATGGAATATAGGCCATTATGTTAATGAGATTCGGAACATATCTTGTTCATTGGGTATAAAGTTGGTTCACGTTCCTAGAGCTCAAAACTCTATGGTAGACAAATTGGCTAATTAGGGGATTAGGGTTTCTTCTTTGTTCATAGGAAGCGAGCTTCCAATGGGTCTTGAGTAGTTGTTTGTGTTTGGCTTGCCCTTGTTAGTGTGCTTGCCTTTTTTGTTGTATTAGTACCTTCTCAATTTTTCTCTATTTGGTTTTTCAATAAAATTGTTGTTAATTATCCAAAAAGAAGAAAATCTAGTAGGTAAGCTAATCTACCTCTCATTGACTAGAACTAACATCTCATATGTAGTCATTCATCAAAAAAAAAAAATCTCATATGTAGTTGGTGTTGTCAATCAGTGTATGTATGCTCCACAAATAGATATCTTGAGGTTGTATATCATATTGTTCGATACTTGAAGAAGAATCCAGGAAAGAGCCTTCTATATATGAAGTATAATGACCTTAGAGTTGAAGGCTTTACTAATGCCGACCGGGCAAGATCAATGACAGAAAAGTGGCCCACCTTTGGCTATTGCACATTTATTGGTGGTAACATTGTTAATGGCAAAGCTAGAAACAACCATCAGTGGAGAGATCAAGTGTAGAGGCTAGGTTTCACTTCATGGCTAATGAAATATGTGAAACCCTATGGATACAAAAGTCTATTGAGAGAATTGGGATTCATCACACAAGTACCCATGAGTTTGTATTTAGCATTGCCCATAATCCTATCCAATATAATAGAACAAAGCATATAGAGGTTGATAGGCACTTCATCATAGAAAACAACTACATAGGGCAAGTTTGAATTCCTTCTGTGAAGAAAGAAGACCAACTAAAAGACCAACTAGCTGATTTGTTCACTAAAGGTCTAAACGGTCCTACCTTCACCAAGATAGTAGACAAACTTGGTATGCATGATATCTACATACCAGCTAAAGGGGGAGTGTAGGAGTATCATTTATATAAGGATATATTAGTATTTCTCATGTATTATGGCATACATTGAAATACTTGGTCCTTTCCATATATTTGTAAAGTCTCAACACAAAAATAAAATAGAAGTATGTGAAAGGAGTACACTTTATTTACGAATACACTAATTGTGGCCCAAAGAGAGTTATGGTTCAAATGCATGAAAATGCCTTATATATATCCATGTCAACCAAGACCAACACAAAACATTATCTACACTACCACAAAACATTAACTACATTATAAAACTTCAATTTTTTGGTCAACATGTCGAACAAATATTCCCCTTTCACAATGTATTATTGCATAATGTCAACACTGTATCAAAATGTTCAAAAAACATTTGAAAAACAATACATTCCAAGAGAAATAAAAGGAAGAAGGAGAGAAAGATGGAGAAGAGAAGAAAGAAGAAGATGACGAGAATCTACTTGTTCCCTTATATTTATCCAATTAAATTATAATATATTGCCAACCATTATGTACCAAAATCCTAATGAATGCATATGTATTTATTAAGAATATTATAATACAAGTGTATCATTTATTGAAATAAGTTATAATTATGTATTAGAATAAGCTATCTTTCATAATAAATCTATATTTTCCCTTATGTTTATGTAGTTAGATTAAAATATGTTTCTTAAGTTTCCACAATTTTTACAATATTTCTTACTAGCATTTCCTATATATGTCTTATTTTGGCCCAATTAACATTCCACCAACATCAACATTTTTAACCTTGGAGAGGGTCCCATATGACTACCATACTGGGACTAAATTGAAAGGACCTGACCAATCCCCACTAGCCCCACTTTTAGCATTTCCAAAAAATGCCTACAAAATTTATCATTTAGGTACAATATATACAGTTAGGTAATTATATATGCCACAAGATGAACTTAGCACTAGCTTGAACAAAGAACATTTCTTGAACAAAGAAAGAGAAGTACAACAGAAAAAAACTAAGTGAATGGTTCAATTACGATGTGGAGCCTTCCTACCTTTATTTCACTAACAGCAAACCTCCTCGATGATGCTGAGAACCTATTAACATAAATAACCTACGAACACATAACAAAGAGGAAACACATGATTCAGACATTTATCACATCATGAAGCCAAAAAAAAAAAGCATTTTATCTAAATATCAGTGCACCATAGAGTGTAGAGAGCAATATGGCACACTATGCATTTGTAAAGATGTAATATTACCTGCATTGCTCTGATGATTGTTCCAACAAAGGGTATTGAATCATGCGACTCGGAAGCAACAATGGTTGGAAATAATTCATAGAAAAAGAAAATGGGTTCAATGTACGATACATGATTAGATACAACAATAGGAGCAGTCTCTCTTGGAGCCGGTCTTCCCACTCGCTTTATCCAGTGATAGCTGTAACGAACCCCCAAAAGCAACCAAAAAAAGAAGCAATTAAAATATTAGCTTAAATTTGAACCAAATTGCATGATCACCAAGAGAGAGAGAAAGAGAGACAGACAGAGAGAGAGAGAGAGAGAGAGAAGAAAGAAAGAAAGAATGTTCAGGAACAAAATTCCTCAAACTTCTGCATCCTATTTATTCAGACGAACCAATTTTGAATGAAAGCAGGTAAAGTGGATTGCAAGACTAGTAAGATAAAGGAAAACATTTATGAATGGAGGTCTCACAAGTCCAGCGTGCTTCCAAATTAATCTTCTTCTTTTTTCTTTTGTTTAATTTCCTCTTCTCATTAAAGAAAAAAAAACAGAAAAGAGAAGAAAAGAACACCACATCTAAGCTATGTTGGACATGATAAATGACAAACCGAGATATAATCAAACAAACTGAACTGATGGATCAACTCCAAGCGCTTTGGAAACCATTTTGTTACAATTCACAAAACAAATCACCACAATTCATGAATCCTTTGCGACTCCAGCATGGATTTGAATTGCCACAAAACGGATTCCTAATGAAGCACTTCAAAAACCCACAGATAATTCCAACTGAACTAATGCCTTATCACCATATCAACTCTCTTATAATTAAGCTGTGATATTATAAGCATTCTATTTCCCCTTTAACAGAAAAGAAAAAAAAAATCATGAATTGAACATCATCTAAGAAAACAAATTTAACCAATGAGAGACAGACACACACACACACACACACACAGAGAGAGAGAGAGAGAGAATGAGAGGATAAAAACTCCGCGGCTTACCCAAAACAAAAGAGGATAGAGCGAGTACAGAGCCGAGTGATCCACATGACCCTAGACCTCCATTTGGGCATAGGGTTCTGCTTGTCCTTCCAACCCAGTAGAGCAAATTTGGTAGCGACGTATCCCACCGCAAGCGAGAGGCCAAATAAAACAAGCCGAACAATCGCAATGGGAATACAAACCAAAATCTTCACCCATTCGTACAGCCCTTCGATGTGGAGAGTGTGGTTCCGAAACGGATCGATCGGTGACGGCGAAGGAACGGAAAAGGCTCCGGCGCCGATGAACTCGAACGGATTCCGATTTTCCATGTCCTCCGCCTGGCTCCCTTGGCGATTGTGGTGATCATCGGAGCACCGCTGAATGGTCGGTCGATCGCAATCGCCGATGTCTACGACCACTTCAGCTTCGTCGGAAGAGTCTTTGAGGCGGTCGGAGACTAGAAGAGGAGCTCCGAGATCATCTGCGGCCATGAGCTTGAGGGGTAAATGTAATCGCAGTGCAGAGAGAGAGAGAGAGAGGTGGGGGGAGGGGGAGGAAAAGGGAAGTTGTAGAAGGAGAGGGAACGAGCGATTCGCAGAAGGCCAGGAGATAAAAAGGTAGGAAGGAAGGAAGGGAGAATTAATTACACCGACGCCACTACAAAACAAAGACAATGGAAAGACCATGAGCGTGGTGCACGTGTTGAGATCTTTACCTTATGGAGTTTTTGTTAAATAAAAAAAGAAATCAATGTTTGTTAAATTTGCAGAAACCTCCCTATCTTAATATCTTTTACTAATTACGTATTCCCATGGTGGGCATGGACCGAGCCGGCCCGAGCCCGGCCCTCAAATTGGCCTGGAAAGGCCTGGCCCATCTAGGCCCTGCAAGGGCCCGAGACCTGAACTCTTATTGAGGCCGAGCTCAACCCAAGGCCCAAACTTTTACATACATAATATATATTTATTATATGTAATATACTAATTATTTTAAAATTATCAATAGTATATAACTTAGTTGATAAAAATTGTTTTTTACAATAAGTATTGG
>JAOXJP010234736.1:0-10115 GCA_025762735.1 Platanus orientalis
CATGTAGGGTCTCTAACAAAACTAAAATCATATAATCCATGAAGGGTCTTTGACAAAACTAAAATCATATAACCCATGTAGAGTCTCCGACAAAACTGAAATATCATATAGAAATGGTGGGCAACTAGTGTCATCTTCACCTATTAATATTGGGTTTATAAATGGGGTTGTAAGACCAATATAACTTGAAAAAATTCCCCAAGGCATCAAGGGTTGGTGGGAAATTAGAGCCGTCTTCACTTATTAGTAACACCTAGTGATTGGGTCCAAAACCAAAACCTCGAAAGTGAAAGGTACTCTAAATCCATGCATATATAAAGTAGTATGTAACTACGTAAGGGTACAATGCAAAAGATGTTCATGTAGTGAAAATTTATAAATGAGACCATATAAAGCCCATACCTAAAACCAAACATAAAGTAATAGCTCATACTTACACCAAAACCAAATCCTCAGAAATTCCTCTTCTAACTTTCCAAAACCAACCTATAAGATAGAGTTCTAAACAAGATATATGAATGAAATGATGCTAACATAGAGCTCATCAGATCACGTCTAAGTGGGTAAAATCAAGTGGAAAGACTAACAATAACATCAATGACCAACTAACATGTATAATCAATTGAGAAGAGGAGACCAACTAGCAATAATGCTGTGAATAGAAATCTCAAGTATGGGAAAATCAAGGCAGACATCAAGTATATAAAGTAGAAATCATTTTTCCCTTTGAATTTCACAAGAATCTTACCTTTTCATATTCAATCATAGATAGAAACTTAGAATTTTGATGAATTCATGATGGTAAATAAAGAGAATGAGTAAATCTTAACTAACATATGCTCAAAATGGAATAGATCTAGCAATACACATACAAAATTAAAAATTCATGTAATCAAGGATTCTACCAAAGCATAATGGAAGAAAATCATTTTATGGAATATATAGAATCACCAAACTCACAAAACCCTAGCAAGAAACAATGAAAATTTATGTCTCTCCCAAAATGGCATTAAAAAATGGAGGAAAGTGTAGAAAAATCAAGGGAGTAGATCATTCAACATGAGAACTCACTAATCCTCCATAGATTTAGTGTTTGGATGAAGGAAATACACCAAACCTCAAAAAAAAAAAAAAAGCATTCCAATGAAGGGAAAACTAGTATCTCAACCAAAGTAAAGATTATACATGAATAAAATAACAAGAATTCAAAGGAGTAGCACATAATGTATGAAATCTCACCAAAACTTAGCCTTTTTCCTTGGTTAAGCTTTGAACTCTTCAACCATTCATTTTCTTTGCTCTCATTCTCTGTAAATGATGTAGAACAAGTGTTAACTAGATAGAACATGGAAATCTAGATAGAAAATGAGATAACCTTGAAGATTTTCAGAGTTGGGAGTGAAACTTACCTAATTGGGGAAGGATCTCCCTCTTTTAGCTCAAGAACTCCCCTAATCTCTCTAACTATTTCTCTCTTTGTTCTAATGAGGCAAAAAAGCCTAAATAAAATATAAATAGGGTTTTAAGTCATTCTAAATGAGATCCCACATGTGTGGGGTCCCAATGAGTGAAAGCCATATGCAAACAGAGGGACAAGCACATCTTGGCCTAGTTGGAGAGCTTTAAACCTAAATGAAGCACTCCAAGAGCCACATAGGGGCAAGGGGGCAGTCTGTGGTAGTGGCAGAGCCACATAGGGGCAAGGGGGGCAGTTGCCCCCCCCTCAATGTCTGAGTACTCTTGTAATACTGATGGGCAAGACAAATTTTATACCTGATTGGAATTAGTTGTCCCCCCTTAATGTGTGAGTACCCCATGATTGAAATCAGTTGCCCCACTAGAAAATGAGTGCACGTCAACTCTAATCTGACTAAACTGCTTCCACTCCATTTTCTGTTTAGGATGTGACACAATGTTTGACAAAGGGTGCATTTATAAAGGGAGCAAATTTCCTGTCCAAGATGGTGTTCAGGGTGCTAAGTGACTTCATTTGGAATAAAATGGGTGGGGATTTAAAATTTCATTCAACCATTGCCTATTTTATTCCATTTGAAGTCACTTGGTGTCTTGGACAGAACATCTATCTTGATTAATAAATACACAAGTACTTATTAATTGTATATTTACCATAATACCCTGCTTTGGCCCATGTGTATTGGTTCAAACACCCTTTGCAAGGCCACATGTCACGCACTGATTGCCAATGGAGTGGTACTTATCCATTGAGACTGAAGATGATTTAAAAACTCGGAGAATCCTTGCCCTTGGATTAGGTGCACCCCTTAATGGGTGCCAATAGTGTGCCCACAACTAGTAGGTGACACATCATGTTGAAAAAGTGATTTACACTTTTTGAGGGGTGATTTTAACTTTTTTAATGTGACATGTCACCCTCTGGTTGTGGGTGTATTGTTGGCACCCATTAAGGGAGTGCACATAATCCTTTGGCTTGCCCCTTACGTGAAAATCTTGGCTCTACCCCTAGTTTGTGGTAATTTAGCCATAACATTGCATACACAACTCCGAATCACTCTCCATTTATTTTGTTAGAAAGTAGACTTCAAGAGATTTCTAGGGGTATATGGCTTGAACTCTAATTTGTTCAGGATTGGTATAGGTGGGCTTATGAAGTTACCTTAAATTTGTGTGCTTGACAACATAGGCACCATGTGGGAGAATTGTTGTAACTTATTCTAGAAAACTCATGATTTCACACCGCTTGATGCATTGGAAAGTAGACTCGTAGAAATTTCCAACCATATATGGCTTACACCCTAGATCACTCGGTGCTTATTAGGGTTTACCTATGGAGTTACCCCAACACACTCGGGACAACTTTTGAACTTGACAGGTTCATGGTCTAATTTGGGTTTTGCACTTATAACTTAGCCCAAAGGGTCGCCAACCCACTCTATAGTTTGTATAACATGTGAAAGGAAAATTTTACCCTTATGGGGATAAAATTATGATTTTAACCCTTAAGTGCCACCTAAGGTATTACACTCTCCCCCCATATAAAAATTAAGTCCATGAATTTACGCGTACCTTAGTTTGGAAACAAATGTGGGTACTTAGACCTCATGTCGTCCTCTCCTTCCTAAGTAGCTTCTTTAGCATCGTGATTACGTCATAGAACCTTCACATATAGGATGGTCTTGGTGCATAATACTTGCTCCTAGCAATTGAGGATCATGATGGGTTATTCTTCATATGATAGGTCATCTTGAATGTCTAATGGGATGTGCTCTGAAACATGAGAAGGATCTCGGATATATCTCTGAAGCATGGACATATGGAACACATTGTGGATATAAGACAACTCCAGCGGTAGAGCCAAACCATAGGCCACTTCTCCCACCTTCTTGAGTATTTTGAATGACCCAATAAACTGCAGTTCAAGCTTCCCTTTCTTGCCAAACCTGGTCATTCCTTTAGATAAAGATACTCTTAGGAACACGTGATCACCAACATCAAATTCAAGCTTTCTCCTCCTTTTGTCGGCATAGCATTTCTATCTGCTCTGAGCTATTTGGAGTCTGTCTCGAATTAAATGGATCTTCTTTATGGTAATCTAAACTAATTTTGGCCCAAGTAGTTTTCACTCACCAACTTCTTCCCAACAACTAGGAGTTCTACATCGCCTACCATACATGGCCTCGAATGGTGCCATAAGAGTGCTCACTTGATAACTGTTGTTATGAACGAACTCAATGAGAGGTAGGTGGTTGTCCCAGCTGTTTCTTAAGTCTAACATGCAAGCTCGCAACATATCTTATAAAGTTTGAATAGTTCTCTCATATTGTACATCGGTTTGAGGATGAAAGGCAGTGCTAAAGTTTAGCTTGGTTCCCATAGCACACTGCAAAATTCCCCAAAACCTTGAGGTAAAACACAGATCCCTATCAGATATGATGATTGCTGGAATACCATGTAGTCTCACTATTTCATTTATGTAGAGTTGACCCAACTTATCAAGTGGATAAAAAATATGAATTAATAGGAAGTGAACTGCCTTGGTCAGTTTGTCAACAATCACCCAAATAGCATCAAATTCCTTTTAGGTCTTTGGCAAACCAACCATGAAATCCATTGATATATGATCCAATTTTCACATAGGTATCTCAAGTGGCTGTAGTGGTCTGATGGGTTTCTGATGTTCCACCTTGATCTGCTGGCAAGTCAAGCATCAACCCACAAATTCAACTGTCATTTTTTACGTTGCACCACCAATATGTCTCCTTAAAGTCTTTATATATCTTGGTGCTACTAGGGTGAATTGTGCAAGTAGCTCCATGTGCTTTAGCCAAAATCTCCCTCTTTAACCCCTAAATGTTGGGAACACATAATCGGTTTCCAAAGCGAAGAATGACATCTTCCCCCATGTTGAAGTTGACACGATCCTCATTCTTAACCTCTTCTGAAATTTTAACAAGTTGTAGATTGGTAAATTGGCTCTCCTTAATTTGATCTTTTAGTGTGGGCATCACCTTGAGTTCTACAAGAAGGGCACAGGTCTTATGTACCATGAGTTTAACATTCATCTTCTTTAGCTCACTTAGTAGTAGCTCTCTTCCAACGGTCAAACAAGATAAACTAGTTGAAGATTTTCTGCTTCATGCATCCGCTACCATATTTGCTTTACTTAGATGGTAGTGAATGGTGCAATCATAGTCCTTGATCAATTCCATCCACCTCTATTGCCTCAAATTCAACTCCTTCTGTGAGAAGATATATTCTAGACTTTATGGTCAGTGTATATCTCGTAAGTCTCACCATAAAAGGTAGTGTCTCCAAATCTTTAAGGCAAATACTATTGCTACCAACTCGAGATCATGGGTAAAATAGTTTTATTCATAAGGCTTTATCGAGATGAATACACAATGACCTTGTCATGTTGCATTAGTACACATCCCAAACCCTTCTGTGAAGCATCACTACAAACCACAAATCCACCCAATCCTGATGGCAATGTGAGAATTGAAGCTGACACTAATTTGTTCTTCAATTCTTGGAAGCTACTTTCACACTCATTACTCCATTGAAACTTGGTATACTTTTGGGTCAGCTTAGTAAGTGGTCCTACTATACAGCAAAACCCTTCAACAAAATGCCGATAGTATCCCGCAAGACCTAAGAAGTTGCGAATCTCTGTCACATTCATCGGTTTTGGCCAATCAACAATGGCCTCAACTTTATGTGGATCAACAAGGATTTTATCCTTGGATATGACATGCCCCAAGAAGGTAACCCTATCTAGCCAGAATTCACACTTGCTGAATTTTGCATTTAACTTCTGCTCTCTCAGTATACGCAACATAATCCAAAGATACTCTTCATGCTCCACTTGTCTCTTGGAATAAACCAAAATGTCATCAATGAAGACAATCACAAAGTGATCCAAGAATGGTCTAAATACCTGGTTCATCAAATCCATAAAGGCTGCAGGGGCATTGGTTAAGCTAAATGACATCACCAAGAATTCATAGTGCCCATAATGTATACGAAACGCACTCTTTGGCATATCCTCCTTCATGATTTTGAGTTAGTGATAACCCGATCGAAGGTCTATTTTGGAAAACACAGTGGCACTGTGACGTTGGTCGAATAGATCATTAATCCTTGGTAATGGGTACCTATTCTTCACAGTCACACTATTCAGTTGCTTGTAGTCAATACATAATCTTATGGCTCTATCCTTTTTTCTCATAAACAAGACTAGAGCTCCCCAAAAAGATACACTAGGATGTATAAGCCCCTTGTCTAGCAATTCCTACAACTGTATCTTCAGCTCATTTAATTATGTTGATGCCATGTGATAAGGAGTGATCGAAATAGGCTTGGTTCCAGGTGCTACATCAATAACAAACTTGATCTCCTGATCTGGTGGTAATCCAAGAAGATCTTCTAAAAACACATCAATGAACTCCCTCACAATGGGAATACTCTCAACATTTTCTCCCTCTTTCGGTTCATCCACCACATAGGTCAAGTATCCTTGCCAACCTTTACGAAATAGGTTACATGCTTGAATGATGGAGATAAGACTTAGAAATAGATTCTCGCATACTCCCTATAATAAAAACTTGGTCTGGTCTAGGATCCTAAACACCACCTCCTTCGTGTAACAGTTCACGACAGTATGGTAGGACGCCAACCAATTCATCCCTAGAATGACATCAAAGTCCTTCATATCTATGAGTATTAGATCAACAACCAACTCATTCCCATCAATGACTATCATGCAAGACTTACATATAGTGTTTGTGACCATAGTTTTTCCCAACCGTGTAGATACATGCAAAGCCTTATCCAATGGTACAGGGGTAATGGTGACATACCTCACAAAATCACAAGATATAAAGGAATGTGTGAAACCTGGATCAATGAGTATGCATGCAATACGATCAAAAAGTGAAAGAGTACTTGTAACCACGGTCTTAGAAGCCTCATCCTCCTACTTAGTAATGGCATAAACTCTGGTTCAAGCCATTGACTAAGCCTTCGCATTAGTGGGCCGAGCAGTGAATTCCTTTTAAAGAGGACCGTCTTAAATCATGTGGCCCACCTGGCTGCACTTGTAGCATGCTCTAATCTCCCTAAAGCACGGTCTAGAGTGTGGCTTCTGGCACTTCGGGCATACCGCTACCACCCTCTTCATCTCAGGCTCCCTAAGAGCTCACCGGAAACCATCACAGCTAGTAGCTTCCCTCTAGTGAAACCCACTAGGAGGAGGTTACCTCTTATCTTGATCCCTATGCCTCTACATCTCATCATAGTCTTGCTCCACTAACTCTGCCATTTTAACAACATTGACGAATGATTTAAGCCATAGAGGTGTCATGCGGCTATGGATGCATGGTCGTAACTCCTTCTAGAACCTCTTAGCCTTGCCCTTGTCATTGAGGATGAAGTAAGATGCATAGAGAAATAGCTCAATGAACTTTGCCTTATACTGAAGCACATACATGTTGCCTTGTATAAGGCCTATAAACTCATATTCTTTCCGGTCTCTAATGCTCTCTAGGAAGTAGTAGGAGTGGAAAGCATCTAAGAATATGTCCTAAGTCAAGGGCTCTTCATCATAGACTAAAGTATGCTCAGTAGTCCACCACCAATGTTCTGCCTTGCCTTACAAGATAAAAGTGGTCAGATTCACCCTCTGGTCCTCAGGGCAGTTTAAGACCTTGAAGATCTTCTCAATCTACATCATGTAAGACTCTACTTCCATGGGAGTAGAGGTACCATGGAACTCGGGAGGTTTCATGTAATGAAAGCTTTCGACAATTTTATCCTCGTGCACAACCTCCTTGTCCCTAGGTTGCACTCACCCACGACATGCTCTTGCACTACCTCAGTCAAACTACGTATCACCTCCCAAATACCAGCTAGGCCATGATCTGCCGATGGTGAAGTGTCTGAACTAGCTCTAGTACTCCTCCTAGGCGGCATCCTCACCTATAAGCATCAAAACAATAGTCAAATACTTGTATCCATCAAGACTATATCATGTATATAAATCACTCTAAGTTCATAGATTAAACAATCTTCAAAATCATTTCCGTTAACTAAACATAATCCAAATGAATCTCCCAAAATAAGATAATCTCCAAATATAAAGAGTCTACAAAAACCAAACCTAGCTGCTTTAATACCAACTTTGTCACACCCTAAAACCCGCACGTAGAAATTATAGTGAAAATTATGGAAGCACACATGTACGGCATCACAAACCTTAGGGTGTGACATTTTGACTCTTTCCTTGGGGAATGAGTCCTTACTTAACTTACCTTATATAAATTGCAACATATTTTTTTATTTATTTTATCCCAATTACTTAACCTCAATTATCAAAACATCATAGAGGAAACATGACCATCCAATAAAAACCATCATCAACAAGTGCAACAGAATATATCATATGCATTCTAAACTACACAACAAAATGTAATAAAAATTCTCTACATTCATATCACATAACTACTAATCTCAAACCATACAGCTAGCTAATCATAACCATGAGTATCTAAACCATGTCATAAGAGGCCATCCAACAAGCCACATAATATCCATTGTCTCATCACCATCAAAACTACTAAAAAACAAATCCATCCTGTCTTAAATGGTTCCTATCTTGGATATTCATCAAAGAGTCGTGCATATAGATTATACAACAAGAGAATTCTTACCATTAAGGAATCTATCAATGTTGTGATAGATGACAAGTCAAAGAGACAAATTGAAACTAACATAGGCACTCCATTACCAAATCCTGAACAAGAAAGATATTTTCAAAGATCACAAAGTCAATCTGAAAGTGAAGTAGAGGAAATTCAGCATATCACTCTATCCTCCAAAGAAAATAGATTGACTAAAGGACACTCCCCAACTAACATCATTGGTGATCCTTCAATTGGATTGAAAACACGTAGACAAATAGAAAGCCAGATTAGTCATGTGTGTTTTACTTCTAAGGTTGAACTAAGGAAAGTCACAGATGCACTAGATGATCCAAACTGGATAATGGCTATGTAGGAAGAGCTTAACTAGTTTATTAGAAATGATTGTGTGGTCTCTCACCGAAAAACCTAAAGATAGAAACATCATTGGAAATAAATGGATCTTCAAAATAAAATGGATGAGTACGGGACTGTTGTTAGAAACAAAGCGTGGTTGGTATCAAAAGGATATGCACAGGTTGAAGGAATTGACTTTGAAAAAACTTTTGCTCCTATTGCTAGAATGGAGTCAATCCGAATACTACTCTCCATAGCATGCTATCTCAAATTTAAGATATATCAGATGGATGTGAAGGGTGCTTTTTTAAATGGGGTTTTGTAAGAAGAATTCTATGTAGAATAGTTGGATGGGTTTGTTGATCCTCATTTTCCTGATCATGTCTCCAAACTCAAGAAAGACTTGTACGACTTAAAACAAGTCCCTAGATTTGAGATGGTCATATTCTCATGGTCCAAATTTATGTTGATGATATCATATTTGGATCAATTGATGAATCAATGTCTTACTCATTTGCTCAAACGATGAAATCTAAATTTGAGATGAGTATGAAAGGAGAATTAAAATTCTTTCTTGGTCTGCAAATTCAGAGAACTCAGAGTGGTATATTTGTAAACTAATCCAAGTTTGCCAAGGATTTAGTCAAGAAATTTAGTCTTCAAGATTTCAAACCAACAAGTACACTTATGTGTACTAGCATGAAGGTTACTACTGATCCAAGTGGAGTGGAAGTGGATACCAAACTATACAAAAGCATGATTGATAGCTTATTGTATTTGACAGCCAGTAAACCTGATATCTCATTTAGTGTGGGAGTATGTGCTAGATATCAAAGTGTCCAAAGGAGTCCCATCTCACCACAGTTAAGAGAATCATAAAGTATGTCAATAGAACTACAAATTTTGGATAGTGGTATTTGTTTGATACAAATTCAATGATAGCTGGATACACTGATTTTGATTGAGTTGGAAATGTAGAAGACTGAAAAAGTACCAGTGGAGGGTGCTTTTACATTGGAAATTGTTTTGTTTCTTGGCATAGAAAGAAAGAAACATCTATCTCACTCTCTATAGCTAAAGCAGAATATATTACAACTGTAAGTGGGTGTACACAATTGCTTTAAATGAAACAAATGTTAAGGGATTATGAGTTAACTCATGATACAATAAACTTTTTGGTAGACAGTGTGAGTGCTATTTGTAAGCACCAAATTTTGGCGCTACTCCCAGTACCAATGCTTTTCTTTGAGTCAACAGACGGGTAAAGCGATCCCCCCACCCGCTTTCTTCAATCCATCAACTAAGACCTTAACCAGGCTAAAACCCAACACCAATCCCCACCCCTCATTTTACTCTATTATGTTATTCTTATTTATTTATTTATTTATTTATTTATTTATTTATTTATTATTATTATTATTATTATTATTGTTGTTGTTGTTATTATTATTTTTTTTCTTTTTGTTCGCTTATTTCTCACTGTGATTTTTTGCCTCTTTTATTATTATTATTTTATTAATGATATTTATTTTTATTTATTTATTTTCGATAACATTCTTATTAGCACATTTATTATTAATTGTATCCATTTAAAATTAATTA
>JAOXJP010234737.1:0-10115 GCA_025762735.1 Platanus orientalis
GTCTAGGAGTTCCTATTTTAGGTGATTTCTATTTTTTTTAGCTGTAAAGCCTCCTTATAAGGACCCAACAACTTCAATAAAAATTAGCTTATGATGAATTAAATTTGGACTTGTATGTTCGTCAGTTTATCCCTCTATCCCCCTCTTCTTTGCCCCCTTCTCTTTGGTATGGCCATGAGGCTCCCCTAGGGTCCATCCCTAGTTCTTCTTATTCTATCCCCTTCTCCTTCTTCCTCTTCTCTTCGTTCTCTAATCCCTTCTCTCCTATCTCTATCTTGTCTCTCCTTAATTCTCCTAATTCCTTTTTCTTCTCCTTTGTTCTTTTCCATATCATCCAATACTTGCAATAGATTGGAATCATCAAAGAGGACTTTCAAATGCTGCTGGATCTCTAGAGTAAATCAGAATTCGGTATTATAAAGCCTGAGTATGTGTTGAGTCATGGTAATCCAAATCGCCCCTTTGATTAACCAGGTATTTTGAGCTGTTTTCTTTAGGATTTTCTATAGCATCTGCTACTCTTTTGATTCCCTACAATCCTCTTGAATAATTATGAATTCTGCAAAATTTTCTAGATATATAAACTCTCTTTTGAAGTTTTCTTGAAGAAAATTCTGGGTTTGTAAACTGTCAAAATCGACCCTAGGATGCCGCTTCTTGTTAAAAAAATTCTACCCTACATGTCCCTTTCCTAATCCCTTAATTTCCTCCAGGATTCCCTTCCTCATTACTAAGCTTCTGCTCAAGAATCACTTCACTGTTCTACGCTTTCTCCATTAAAGAAACATTACTAACTGATTTCTTATAATTTTTTACACAAAAATTCATGAAATTATGCATGAGAACCATTTTTATGCTCATCTAACATTCTGTAAATTTTCAGAATTTTCTGATGCATTGGCAGGGGTATTTTGATAATTTCACATTTTTTCCTAAAATTCCAGAAACCCTAAACAAAATCTGGCTTTTGTGCACACAAAATCCGTGTGCAAAGCGTGCACATGGACCAAGGGGCAGACACATCAGCGCTGAAAAGTGATTTACACTTTTTGGGGGCGTTTATCGGCTGATGTGTCCGCCCCTTGGTCTGTGTGCACACATTGCACACGGATTGTGTGTAAAAAATCCAGACCACCTAAACAATGTTCATTTCTAGCTCTTTCTCCTTCTTTACATCATCTAGTCTGTCTAATTCGATTCCCTGTTCCTCTTTTTAATTCTCTTTTAATGTTGATATTATTAGATGTGTTATAGCCTATTGTTAATTCTTTTAAATTATGTCCTTGCTTCTTCATATAATTTTGGGCCCATATCAGCAAGATATGCCTAGGCTGCCCCACATCAATTTGGCATCAAAGCTCGTCATTTCCTACATCAGGTTTATGCTCTTTTTATGTTTAGTCATTTCCTACATGTATTGCAGCTGTACTGGATCATTACATATTTTACATATAAATACAAGTGTGAGAGAGATGCTCTCTACACACAATTTCTACCTCATGTGTATCATTCATCTCTTTTTTTCTCTTCATTTACTCCTCTTTTCTATTACTCTTCTTCTTTTCCTCTATTAATGTAGCAGGTTTTTTACTTCACGATCATAGGGGCAACCAAACAATAAATGCATCACATTCATAGGAATTTTATCACACCATATAGAATCGGAATAGGAGCCAATAGAAATAGAAACCAAGCAACATTTGTTTACTGAAGCAAATGTTCTGTGATAAATATGCCTCTGTAGTGTATATGGTGAATTATAAACAGACGTGTTGTTTTGGGGGGTGAAAAGGTCCAAAAAAGTGTTCAGATGAAAAAGTAGGTGGTCAATAAAAGACATCAAATTCAAAAACACATCATTTGTCAATCAATGGCACACATTTAGAGGCTGTCTCAAAACAAAAAAAATCATTCTTTTTTGTTTACTGATATGGAAATGTTGCCTTTTTTTTTATAGATAAGGTAAAGATTTTATTAAAAAACCCATAAGAGAGAAATGCATGAGAAGTACAGGACCCTCCTAACAGGCAGCCCTAATAAAATACAATAGTCTCAGTCAAAAATCCAATCATGATATCGCAATTTCGAGAAAGAAGAGGATAGACAGCTCCATGAGAAAAGAAGAGACACAATCTCGTCTGAGAGGCTCACTTCTGACAAGTGTTGATCTTCAAAAATCCATCTATTCCTTTATCTCCACAAACTCCAGCACACCGCAAAGGATAACCATCGCCAAAGCTCCATACCTCGTTACGACAACCCGGCACCTTTATCTTGGCTCTACTCCCAAACTAGGGCCAGGCCTGAACTGAGGAAGGCTGCACCCAGCTCCTGCTGAACTACTGCATACAGTGACCCTACACTCCAAAAGCAAATTTTCACTAGAAAAAGAAGTGATCACACAACTCCTCTTGCAAACACATGCTGCACCTGTTTGTCAACGGGATTCCTCTAGCCTGAAGAAGATCTTGAGTAGGGGTTTTTTTTTTTTTTTGGATGAATAACGATCTCTATTAAAGAAAAAGAAGAAAAGAGAGAGAACATGTAAGGAACAAGAAAAGCTAAAATACAAGACAATACCAAGGTTGCCAAAAAACTGACCCCCAAAACAAAAACAAGCAATCACCCCGCCATTAGCAATCCGACATGTGATCTCCAAAGAAAACATTCTGTTGTTGAGCACTACATTTGGCAAGCCTATCGGCTACAAAATTTTGGCATCTAAGAACATGCTGTAATATAGCATAAGTTTCCCTAACTAAGACTCTTATCTCAGAAATGAAATGGTGGAGCCTCCAAGATCCCTGCATTTGACTTCTCCCCTCGAATCACGCATAACACATTCATAGCCAGCCAGCCCCGGGTTTCCAAAAGAGGCACCATCAAAATTCACCTTAAACTGTCCTCTACAAGGGGGAACCCAATCCAGGATAAGAGGGTTCCTTAGACTTGGATAACCCGAAATGCAAGTAGTCCAATCTCTAACCATATCATTTAAGGAGCAGCCTTTGAAAACCGAGATGAAAGCTAAATTAAGGTCCTCCATCAATTGACCCACTAAAGGGATCTCCCAATCGTGAAGGTCACGACATAAAGGAAGGCTCCAAGACAGACCATGTAAGCTTTGGGACAAGACATCCGCCACCTTGGCATTCTTATGGGAAGCAATACGATACAACCAAGGATATGCTACCTTTAATTTGGAGTTACCCCACCATAGGTCCTTCCAAAAACAAATTTTAGAGTCATTGCCAAGAAGGAAACGAGTGTGGAGATAGAATAAAGGACTCACTTGAGTAATATGTTTCCAACACAATGAATGGGAATGAGGGAGGGTTGTGTTAGTCCCACATCTACTTTGAATAACGGAATGCCATAGACTCCCCTGCTCCTTGGAAAACCTCCACAACCACTTGCCTAGCAGCGCCAAATTTCTTCCCTTCAATCTCCCCAGGCTTAGACCTCCATGCTCCTTGGATTTCACTACAACTTCCCACTTCACGAGGTGGTCCTTTTGGCTTCCCTCTTCCCATAAGAAATCACACTGATACTTCTCGACAGCAAGGACCACCTTATTAGGCATCTTAAACAAGGACATGTAGTACACCGGGATGTTAAAGAGAGCAACCTTAATCAACGTAATTCTCCCCCTAAGAGAAATGTAAGGCCTCTTCCACAACCAACTTCTTTGAAACCTTCTCAACCATTAGGTCCCAAAAAGAGACTGTTTTAGGATTCCCACCAAGGGGCATACCCAAGGGGTTTACCATAGTGTAACACCCATAAAAGGAATGCCACCTTAAAAGGTACCTTTGATTTCCATAAAAAACTAGCAGGACATTGGGCTGCTATACTCTAAATCAGCACTTTGTAAAAGGATACCACTAAGAACTCCCTACTAGAATCTCCACTCCAGACCCTTTCTTCTAAGATGCAACTACCAGCTTATCCCATCCCCATTTTGAGTATAATGTTGTAACATTGATCCCTCTTTCAACCCGGCCAATTGGTACAAAGATGGGAAGGCAGCTTCCAGCTACATCTTACCATACCAGACATCCTTCCAAAACCGCACCCGATCACCTCTACTGACTTGCATGGCTACATTATTTCGATAGGCCTCAAAACCCTTGGAAATCCCTTTTCCATATATAAGAGCCATAAGCCCCTTGGGGATTTTTGCTATCCCAACCCATTTCCTGCATCTCATACTTAGACGTGATTACCTTTCGCCAAAAGCTATTCTCCTCGTTTGAGAACATCCACAACCACTTTCCTAGAAGTACTTGATTAAGTCGCGTTATAGATCGGACACCCAATCCCCCGTGAGCCATCGGCCTGCAAATCTAGCTCCACCCCACCAAATACATCTTTTTATCACCCTCAAAAGAGTCTCATAAGAAGTTGTGTTGGATCTTCCCTAATTTGTCCAAAATATTTTTGTGAGGAGAGAACATAGAAAGGAAGTACACCGGGAGGTTGGAAAGCACGCTTTTCAACATCGTGAGTTTTCCACCTTTATAAAGGTATAAGCCTTTCCATGAAGCCAACCTCTTTTCAAACTTTTCGATCACCGAATTCCAAATCTCTTTTGACTTATATTTAGCCCCTAATTGCAGGCCCACATAAGTTCGAGGGAAGTTTCCCACTTGGCAACCCATGAAGTTGGCAATCATGCCCACGTTGTGGCAGTTGCCCACCCCAATGACAGTGCTTTTGCCTAAGTTAATTTTAAGCCCTGAGGCAACTTCGAATAGCAATAGAATACTTCTAAGGACTCACACTTGCTTAACTTCTACTTTCATGAAGAGTAAGGTGTTATCCACAAATTGAAGAATCGAGATTTTTGGGCCATTATGAGACACCTACCAACCCTCCAAAAGACCCACCCCCTCTACTTTTGAAATCAATCTGCTAAGGTCTTCGATCACCAAAATAAAGAGAAAGGGAGAGAGGGGGTCACCTTGTCTTAGACCCCTGCTACTTTTAAAGAAACCCTTTGATGTCCCATTTATCATAATAGAAAAAGAAGCCAAGGAGACACATACTTGTATCTAGTTTCTCCATTTCCTCCCAAATCTCATCCTCTTCAGAATACTATCTAAAAATCCCCAATTGGCATAGCCATAGGCCTTTTCCATATCCAACTAACACAAAACCCTAGTCATTTTCTTCTTCGTCATTTCATCTATTAATTTGTTAGCTATAAGAGAGAAATCTACTATCTTCCTACCTCTGACAAAAGCGCATTGGTTTTTCGATACCACATCCACCAAAACCTCCACCAGTTTGCATGAAAGAACCTTAGCCAAAAGCTGGTACATACTGCCCACCACACTGATTGGTCTAAAATCTTTGATTTCCACCACTCCTTTCTTCTTCGGGATTAGGGAAATGAAAGAGGCGCTTAAGGAACGGCACCACGAGACATTTTCATGGAATTCTCTCAGAACATCCATCACATCAGCACCACTAGGCATTTTCACGGAATTCTCTCAGGACCTCCATCACATCAGTATCAATGATGTCCCATAAATCAACATAGAATCTTAAAGGAAAGCTATCGGAGCCCGAGGCTTTATCCTCTTTAAGGCTATGGAAGGCCGCCACCACTTCTTCAGTCCAAAAGGGTTACCCGAGCCACTCTTGCTTCTCTCTCAATATTCTATTGCATAAGTGACCATTTAGCTTAGGAGGAAATCCGAAGGCTCCTTGAAGAATACTTGGAAATAGTCCATTGCAATTAACAAGATTTTTTTTTCTTCTATCCACAAACAATTACCCCATAACTTCACAATGTTGTTGTTTTTTGGCTCACATATTGGTTGTGTTATGAAAACATTTAGTATTATTATCTCCCTGCTGCAGCCATGTCACCCTGGATTTTTACCTCCAACTAATTTCCTCCACACACGTCCAATCAATGAACTCCTTTTTCTTTTTTTCTCTAAGCTCCTTATCCATATTGGACAGCCTTGCCTGCTACTCTTTCATGTCCAGGTCCTTTATGATCTTTAGACAGTAGTTTTTCTGAGTTCCAATTCTTTCAAACTCACACAAGTTCTACAACTTGAGAGCTTCCTTCAAAGCCCGAAGCTTCTGGCCAAACACAAAACTTGTTGTACCAGAAAACCGAAAGGAAGCCCACCAGTCCTTCACTTTCTCCTTGAATCCCGAGTATTCCATCCACATGAGCCCAAACCTAAAAAAGGTGATGAACCCCATAAGAAGTTCTTGTTATATAGGAGGATTGGGATATGATTAGACCTAGGCTTTGGGAGAGCAATTTGCTTAGCTCTAAGGTAGTGATCATCCCATTTTGGGCAAATTAGAAACCAATCTAACTTGCTCATAGCCAAGATGTCCCAATGATTTGACCACGTAAAGGAAGCCCCTTCCAATAAGAGATTTATAAGATAATGAACCTGAATGAAGTCGGAAATCTTCTCATCTGGGTGTCCAACTTGCAGTGTCCCATTTTTTTCGCTCAAGACGCAGATTATATTAAAATCTCCCTTGATGCACCATGGCAGGAATACCACTTTGTAAGGATGAAAAGGTGGTTCCATAGGCAACTTCAATCAATCAAAACAATAAATTCAAAAACCATATCCATACATCTACTTCCATCAACAATAAGGTTCATTTGCTTGATCTCAGCCTCAACTTAGGTTTAGATAATAATAATACACCTTCAATCCTAATATTTCTTGTTTAGGTGCAACATAAATCCACCTCATTACATTAATAAAAGAGGTATCATGCTTATCATCCTACAAATCAGCAGCATTACATAAATCCAAATTATTATAATCACTTTGAGATTCATTGCTATAAAACCAAGGCTATTCTGATGTCTCCTTAAATTTAGCCTTCAACGTATGACGCAATGGAAAAGCAAGGATAAGAACACGTTGTTCTCCTTTGTTGGGAAAACACTAAACTTCACCAAGAAGAGAAACTCGTTCTGAAACTTTTATTAATTAAAAAACTGAATTGCTTTGAAGGCTACAATGCTTTAAATAGAGAAAAGAAACCCTAATTGGTGTTAGGCATGAAATTAGGCTAAATTGGTAAATTTTACCAAAAATAGCAAAATCGAGATAATAACAAAATTAAATCCTACGATCACTAAGAAACATCCCCGAACAAACGAGATCTTATTCTAACTTCTATATTGAAAGTTATAGCGAAAAGGAAAGTTACTAAAAATAGTAAAAATGTTGATTTGAGGGCGCCTTAATGAAGGAATTTATGCGAAAAGTGGTGGTGCTCATAGCGAAGCTATGAGTTTTGATCGTTGCAACGATTCCCTTAAGGTCACCAAATTTCATGCAATTCCGTTGTAGGGGCTCATGATTTCTGCTAGTGCTTTTTGCCCTTCTTGTGTGTAAACTTCTATCAGTCCCTCTGTTCAAGGAAAGCTTGTGCTGTCTGATCTACATCAACCTACCAACTCTTTCTGTAATATTAAGAAGGCATTCATTTATCTTTTGGCCAGTTAACTTTAGACATCCTACTACTTGTCACCATCTTAAACTTAAGGCTCTAATACCAAACTGATATTGAGCCAAGACTCTAATACCAAACTGATGCAGGACCACGAGAAAATGAGTTTGTAATCTTTTCAAAGGTTAAAATAGGTTGAGGGTTTATTTGTAAGTGTTAGGGTTGCTGATTTAAGTTTAAAAATAGGGTTTTGACAATAAGGTTTAGAAATTAAAGATAAAAAAAAGTCTTAAAACGGGTTTAAAAAGAAAAGTCTTATGAGATTAGGGCTAAGGTTGAGAGATTTGGAAGAGATAAGGGATACATTTAGAATATGTAACAAAGGATTTTATAATAAAATAATAGAAACACAGATAAGAAGACTAAAAAAAACGGATGTCTTGGTTTAGCTGGTTTCTAATGAGCCAATGTAGCAAAATGATATATACTTTAAGCTTTGAAAAGAAAAGTCGACAAAGTCAGTTATCATGAAGATGTTTGAATAAGAAAATCCATCCCAGACATGCTATATGGTTAAGCCTTTGAAGCCATCAAATGGTTTTGATCCTTCATCACTACAAAACTAGAGGTCTGTTTTTTTTTTTTTTTTTTTTTTTGGAACTAGAGGAGAATGGTGTGGGAGGCAAAACAACATATACTCAAATTTGGTGGGCTTTAGTAAGGTTGGCAATGAGCTGAGCTGAAACCTTGTTTAAAGCTTGCAAAGTTGAGCCCAAGCCTCAAATTGCACTCGTTTAGCAAAGTGAGCATGAGCCAAGTTGTACTATGGTAACTAGTTAAAAGCTCGTGATGCATGTGAGCATCGGGAAAAACGAGGGGAGGCTCACACCTCTCCCGGGTTCCCTTTTCGACTTCTACCCCCACTTCGCTGGTTATGGCAACTCTGGTGTCTATTTGGAATTTAATTAGGGAAAATGATGGTTTATAAAGGTAGTGTTAAGGTTTAGTCACATGGCTAGCTAAAGCCAAGCTTTTTAGAAGTCACCACCAACTCAGGTTTTCCGATGGAGTTGGGCATCGACTTCCTTTCTTCTAGAAAGAAAGTCTTGACCCTAAAATCTAGAGCGTTAACTCCTAATACTGGTCTGGTTCTCCAAAGAGTAAGATAAACTATTTTGTTGTAATTAGGGAAGGTATTAGGCATCCTAGCCACCCACCATTTTAGGGTGGCTTCTCGTAGCATGTATGTCATAAAGTGTCATAGGGTTATGTGCTTGTTAGATATAAAGTTACTAGTCTGAACCACCCCCATGGTGTGATCATTGCAATTGCACCTGAGACATAGTCTCAAGTTGCCTACATACCCCATCTTATGTGATTCGGTGTTCCTAGGGTTTTGTCAGGATCAAACTGCATATAGTTCTAGAGGTTTGTTGTATGTGCAAATCTCACTAGTCAAGAATGTCTGACTGCGAGAGTGATTCATGGTAGGTTCATTTTAGTTTATTCATATACTTACAGAGTACTCCTCGTTGTTGAAACAAGTTAGTGAAACGGGGGTCAAGACTACGTCGTTCAAATGTGAGTGTGTTTTAAGGACCTAATTAGGCTATGGCTAAGTCCTAGGGTCTTTAGGTCATGAACCACCACGACATGACCCTAAGGTAAGGTGGAGACCGTAAAAGGTCAGGAAGGGTTGAAAGGTAGTGATTGGGTAGGGTGACTCAACCTGACCGCGCTGATATAACAGTTGTGGCACTGGCACTGTCTCCTAACTAAAGTTCAAGTATCAGATACACTTGGGATTTACAAGTGTATGGTTAAACTTACTTGGATTGGAAAAAAAATAGGTACTTGTAATGATAGATTCTCTATTTGTGTCTTACACAGGCTTGACGCCGAATTTTATTCTGACGCCTAAATTTTAGTTCAAGCTAAGATTCAGGCGCTGGCTGTTGGAAAAGTCTAGCAACCTTCCCTTCTATGATCTAACCCCCTTTGGGGGGTCCCATTGTCTTATGTTTTTACAGAGGGGTGGGGGACCCCTCTGAGGTGATGTTACTTTAATCCCAGAGTATGCATCCTCGGGGGAACAGAGAATGGAATAAAAATTACAAATTCATTTTTTTGTCTCAGGCTTGACGCCTGAATTTAACCTTAACGCCTGAATTTTAATACCCCTAAATTTACTTCATGTTGAAATTCAAGCGTCAATTGTTGGGGAAATTAGCAACTGGCCTTGGGTTTTGAACCCTCTCTGTGGGTCCCACTGATGTGGGGATCTGTAGAGAGGTGAAAGACCTCTCTATAGTCACATGGGTTTCATTTTAAATTCAAAAAATTACTTACAGAATATTAAATAATAAAAAATAAAATTCAGTTTCTGTTTCAGGCTTAACGCCTGAAATAGATCTTGACACCTAAATTTTAATGTCAGGCGTTGAGGAAACGCAAGGGCCGATAGGGGTACTTTGGCACATGGGGGGTTTCAGAATGTATTTTGGGTCTATTCACAGCTTCAGGAAAGGTCAAGGGTCACTGGGGTGGGCCCCAGGCCCTACGTGAAAATCCAGTAGACTGTTTTTCTACAGTTTGGACCTCTTTAAGGGGGTTGGAAAATTCCCAATTTTTTTATACATGTATACTAACATACTGAGAACAACATA
>JAOXJP010234738.1:0-10115 GCA_025762735.1 Platanus orientalis
ATGAGGACCGGGCCCGAGCCCTCCCCTACGGGCCCAAGCCCCGGCCCGAACCCGGTCTATAATTTGAGGGCCGGGCCTAGGCCTACCATGGCTCGGCCCGAGCCCGGCCCATGCCCACCCCTAGTCACCATTCTAACATCCCACTATGGGTGGTTAAGTGTGCATTGGCAACACCTAAGCTAGAGGATGACTAGTGTAGAATGAATATTTTCTACACTTATGCTAAATCGGGGAATAATACCTACAAGTTGATAGTGGACAGTGGTAGTTGTACCAATGTTGTGTCCACAAGCATCATCAAGAAGTTAGGTCTAAAGCACGAACCACACCCTCATCCATACAAGGTTGCGTGGATAAATTCAACCTCCATTCCTATGTCTAAGAGGTGTCAAGTCCTTATCAAGTTATATAAGGACACCATCTAGTTCAACGTGATCCCTATGTATGTAACACATGTCATTCTTGGTAAACCCTGGTTATTTGACATGGGCATTACATTGTACAGCAGATCCAATATATGTATGTTTAAATTTCAAGGCAAGAAAATCAAGTTGGTACCGAGAGCACCAAAAGAAGACCCGAAGAAGTAAGAAAATGTTGATAAGACCAAGAACGCAAAGGAAAATAAATCTAAGGGTGTACACATTATAGGAACCAAGGACTTTGAGCAGGAGCTCCAAGAGGATACTATGGTTTACGTTGTGGTTTTTAAGGAGACTCCTCCTAAGTCTGTTCCTGATTATCCACCTAAGGTAGAGCCAATCTTGGCTAAGTTTAGGGAGATGTTTCATAAGGATTTACCTAATCAGTTACTACCTATGTGTGACATCCAACACACTATAGATTTAGTCCCAGGAGCAACTTTTAATCTACCTCACTCCCGAACATGCCGAGTTGAAATGATAGGTTGATGAGCTTTTGAGACAATAATTCATTCGAGAGAACATGAGACCATGTGTTATGCCTGCTCTTCTCACACCTAAGAAGGATTGTCCTGGAGGATGTGTGCAAATAGCAGGGCAATCAATAAAATTGTGGTATGCTAGAAGTTTCCCATCCCGAGGTTGGATTATATGTTTGACATGATGGCAAGTATCACAATATTTTCTAAAATTGATTTAAAAAGTGGTTACCACCAAATTAAAATTCGACCTGGAGATGAGTGAAAAACTGCCTTCAAGATGAAGGATGGGCTATATGAGTGGTTGGCTATGCCCTTCAGACTTTTAAATGTTTCAAGTACTTTTATGAGGGTTTTGTCAGGTTTTGAGGCCCTATATAGGGAACTTCCTTGTAGTGTACTTTGATGACATCCTGATTTATAGTACTATCAAAGAATAACACTTGACCCACCTCTGAGAGGTGCGCTCACTCCTTAGAGATGAGGAGTTGTTTGCAAACCTTAAGAAGTTTGGACTTCACAAGTTATCTTCTTAGGGTTTGTAACGTTGTCTAAAGGAATGTCCGCCTATCCTGACAAGGTCAAAGTGATCACTAATTGGCCTGAACCTCAGAATATCCATGATGGTAGGAGTTTCCATGGTTTGGCAACCTCTTATAAGCGGTTTATTCGCAGCTTTAGTATGGTGATGGATCCCATTACTGATTGCCAGAAGAAGGGAGAGTTCCAGTGGACTAAAGCATCTACAAAGGATTTTATGGAGATCTAGTCAAGGATGACTTCCGCTTCGATCATGCACCTTCCAGATTTTTCAAAAGTCCTTGAAATGGCATGTAACTCATTTGGTGTGGGCATAGGTGGAATTTTTAGTCAAGATGGTCATCCAGTAGCTTACTTTAGTGAGAAACTAACTGAGGTCAAACAAAAATATTCCACTTATGACAAGGAATTCTATGCGGTTGTATAGTCATTGAGATATTATAAACATTATTTGTTACCGCAGGAATTCATTTTATTCTCTGATCATGAGGCTTTGAGATACTTAAGTTCTTAGAAGAAGCTTTACTCTAGGCATGCCAAGTGGGTTGAGTTTCTTCAGGAGTATACTTTTGTACTTAAGCACAAGTTTGGAGAGCAAAAAACAAAGTAGCAGATGCCTTAAGTAGAAAAATGGTCTTACTACATTCAATAAGAATTGAGGTGACTTGATTCAAAAGGCTAAAAATGCCTATGGATCGTGTCCAAATTTTAGGGATATATATGCTACCTTAGTGAGTAACTCATCTACATCAGTCCATGATTGTATCTTACAAGATGGTTTTCTCTTTAAAGGTGTGAGATTGTGCATACCCTGCACTTCAGTCCGTGACTTCCTTACTTAGAAGTTACATGCAGGAGGGTTGTTTGGTCACTTTGGCCAACACAAGACCATTGCTCTCGTGGAGGATCGATTCTATTATCTAAGCCTTAAAAGGGATATGGCCAAGATTATTGAGCAGTGTCTTACTTGTCAACTGGAAAAGTAGAGAAAATAGAGTTCAGGACAATATACTCATTTTCCAGTTCCTCACACTTCATGGCGAGATGTGAGCATGGACTTCATGCTTGGCCTACCTAGGACCCCTAGGCAATATGATTCTATTATGATTGTTGTGGATCATTTTTCCAAAATGGCCCACTTCATCCCATGCTCTAAAACCTCATATGCATTTAAAGTTGCAAAATTGGTTTTTGGTGTGGTTGCTAGACTTCATGGGGTACCTACTTCCATTGTGTCTGATAGGGACGTTAAATTTGTTAGTTATATTTGGAAGATACTTTGTAAGATGCTTGGAACAAAACTTCAATTCTCTACTGCTTACCACCCACAGATGGATGGTCAGACTGAAGTGGTGAATAAGAGTTTTGGGGAGCCTACTTAGGTGTTTGGTTGGTGAGCACCTCCGGACTTGGGATAGTATTTTTTCATCGGATGAGTTTACATATAATTGTTTAGTTAATAGGACCACAAGTTTGACTCCCTTCGAGATTGTCACTGGTTATAAACTTAGGGCACCTATTGACCTTATACCCATGACAGCCACACATAGGCCTTCTGAGTCCATATCTACATTTGCATCCCATATTCATTCATTATATGAGGAGATCCGTAAGAAAATTGTTTTAAGCAATGAAAGTTATAAACGGTTGGCTGATTCTCATCAAGTACATTGTGAGTTTCAAGATGGTGACTATGTTATGATGAGATTGAGACCTGAGAAATTTCAACCTGGAGTTGCCAAGAAACTACATGCACATAGTTCTAGGCCATTTAAAATTTTAAAAAGAATTGGTTCCAATGCATATATTTTAGATTTACCTACTGATTTTAGGATTAGTTCTACTTTTAATATTGAGGATTTAGTACCATATCATGCCATCACTACTCCTTTGTGCAGACCCCTTTGTAGATGTATCCAATACACACACCAACACATCCAACTTGTTCCTTCACTATCACCATTACCGCAGCGACATGAGCAGATTGAGAACATACTTAATGAGCAGTTAATGTCCACTATATAGGGTGGTTTTCAAAGATACTTTGTCAAGTAAAAGCAACGTCCAGATATTGACAGTACATGGTTAACCCGGGATGAGTAGCAGAGTATCGACCCAGATTTACTCGAGAGATACAGGAGCTCTTTAGTGCTAGACAAGACACCTTCTTAGACGCAGGGAGTTGATGAGGACATCAGGCTCATGCAGCCTTATAGACTCCATTACTGTAGGAGGAGACCTATGGTGATGCCACTTTGGTTCGAGTAGGTGTGTAGGTCCCATATATTTTGGAGTAGGTCCATGGAGTATTAGGAGTCTTTTATTTGTTGGGTTGTTTCTTATGTTATTTGGGCTTGGACCTAATTTAAGTCATTGATGTTTGTTTACATGTGGGGACATAATGGGTATATTCATTTTTTTTTAGGTTATATTCTAAAGTCTAATATGGGGGGTTTATTGGGCTGGCCGACCAGCCCATCTTGGAGGTCATAAGTAGTTTTTTTTCACTCTTTATTTCATGTAATAAGGACCAAGTGAGCCCATTAGCTTTATGTTTAATGTAACCCTAAGGGAGGGGTATATATTTAGGCCTCCTCTTTATTTTTTAGCAATGAAGATAAATAAAACAATTTTGAAGCTCACGTTTTGAGAGTTTCTCATCCATGGTGGCTGCTTTCTTCTTTCAATGGTTCCTCTCCATTGAATGCTCTAAGTGGAACTGCTAGAGCAAGGAGTGGGATTGCTCCTAGAAGTGAATTCCCTTCTTCTTCATCTTCCTCTTCCTCCTCCCTTCTCTTTCACTGGTTTTTCTTGATTTTATACTACTCACAGCCAGCCTGCAACACACCTTCATACATTTTGTACCATCATCCCATCACATTCCATTACTCCCTCCATAAACCCTATCTTCCTTCATCATTCCACCTCAATCAGCTAGCACCTCAATTAACCCACTATGGAAAAAAAACTCAAGAAACCTCCTAAAACCATTAAAACCCATCTCAAGCCTTTCTTTTCTTTTCTGTGTAGCTCCCGGCCACCCTAGATCACCTTCCCCATTAAATTTTCATAAAGCAATCCTTTCTTTATAAAGATCTCAGCTGCTGCCCTGTAAAATCCCACCTTCAAAGCTCATGGCTAGATTGGATACTATTGGTTCTTGAGGTTTTTTTTTTCTTGAAAAATTCCTTTGGGGCATAGCCAGTAGTACAAGGACTAGTTGTATCATCTATATGAATCATAGGGAGGTCTTGTTTGCTTGAGAATTGAAGTCAGTCATGACTTTTCTCCATTAAATTTTCTGTTGGGTACTTATTTGGCACCTTAAGTGTTTGACAAAAGGCTGAAGAGAAGGTCTATAGAATATTCTACATCAATTGGAACCCAAAAATTGTATGTCTAAACTATGGAACCTTGTGCCTTGAGCAAGAGAATGAACCCCAATACCTACGAGGCCTTAACATGGTGTAGGAAGATTTGGGAGACCTATGGGTGGTGTGGATTGGACCTTGGAGATCGGAGGTAACAAAATGCCGGATTTGACCTTGGTGATCGATCATGGCAATGCTGGATTTGACCTTGGTGATCGATCACCAAGGCCATGATCGATCACCATGGGTTCAATCACCATAAGAAAATGACTAAATTCAGGGAACTAGAAGCTCGTGCACTATACCCGTGATCACCAACCCAATGATCGATCATCACTGTTCCAAAATGTTCTCGGGATTTGTGTCATGCATGATTTTGCTTTAAATTTGTGTTGTACCCACATGGGATGAACCAAATCCCTTTCTATACCTTAATTAGGTATAAATGACCATAGAGAGAAGGAAAAATAGAGAGTGGAGAAAATTTTAAGAGAATTGGGGAAAAAGGGAAAGAGACTCTTCTCCAAGGAAGCAAGGTAAGCCATGAAACCTTAGATCTAGTCCAATTTAGCTTGGATTTGTGTATTTCCAATTGAATTTCTGAATAATCTATAGATTTTAATGATTAATCCATGTTTGAATTACGAAAAAGAGAATTGAATGAGGAAATCCAAGAAAATTAAGCTTGAATAGCTAAGAAGAACAAGGAGTTGCTACTGTGACTAATTATCCAAATAGTATATGAAATGTTTCTCTCTTAAAATCCTAGAATCTCCACTTCATTCTTAATTGATGACTTATTGAATTGATTTTTATGAATGAATTGATGTTTTATGCTTTTGATTCAAAGTTTTCCCAAGGAGTAAGTAATTATGTAAGAAGTATATGGAATTTTTTCTTCTAGGATCTTAAATAATTCTATTTGATCATTGATTGCTGATGTATTGATAATTTTTAATGATTGAATTGATGTCTTGTTTAATAGGAATTGGATGGGAATTGGTGACATATTGATCAATGGAGAGTAAAACCTCATTTTTCTATCTTCCTATTGATCTATGCATGTTTGATTTGAAGAATTCCATACATGGATCCATGGATTGAGGGTACACACCTTATTGCAGAGAATTTTCCTTTTTGTTCATATCAATATTAAAAAGTTTATGGATCTACATCTTTATAATCATGTTCCATGTTTGAGAATCATGAAGCTTTTATTGCATGAATGAATTCATGAGTCTCCTTGACTATTTCTTTGATTAATTCCATGAGATGCTATGTTTTTTATTATTAGATTGCATTATATCGTTCAATTATCTTATTAAATATGCATATTTCATTACATCTATGATTATAATCCATGGTAGATCACCACAACCCTTGATTTTTCATTGTGAATGATCCTTCTATTGATTTCTTATGAGAAATCCCAAATTTTGATTATCTCCTAAATGTATCAAGTTGAAAAATGCTTGTATAATTATTGCCCTCAAATGACTCATGTGAGCTAAACATCCTATTGATTTATGTAGATTGATTGACACATGAATCTTTTAAATCTTGACATCATATTGATCATTGTATTTATCAATGCTTTAAGTTATCATGACCTAATGATTAACGTATGTTCCATACCAAAGATCCAGGCTAAGATTATATTACTCTACAAATAATAGAAATGATGAGAATGATTGACCAAGCATGAGAAAAGCCTACAATAATTAAATGAATAAATATAAAATTGGGAAAGTAAGTTATGATACACACTTAACACAAGAATAAGAAAGTGGAAATGTATTAGATCTTGCCATTTGGGGTTAAACGATAGCATAAGATCCCACCATTGGGGGTTAAACGATAGTATAAGATCTTGCCATTGGGGGTTAAATGATGGCATAAGATCCTATCATTAGGAATTAATCAATGATAAGATCATATCACTGGGAGTTAATTAATGACCAAGATCTCGCTATTGGGGGTTAAATGATGACATACATGTAAAATATATCATAGAAGATTAAAAAAATGATATAAAATGAAAAAAAAAAAAAAAAAGTAAACTACATGAAAGTGAAAGAAATATACATGGAAAAGATTATAAAGTCATGATGTAATTTATCGATTTCATTCCAATCCTAGGTGATAGGCTATTCATGTCATGTATAATGAGTAAGCCTATGAGTGTCTAGTGTGGAGACCATCACCATGACATGGAAGAGGTTCAAGTTCTATAAACTAAGACTATTAAGCAAAGAACCCAAGAAGTACCAACGAGAAGTGCCAAGGAAGAGCCAAGTCACCATCTTTTAGCCCAAAAGATAAATCAGGTATAAAACTAAATGGATGTTGTGTGGCTACTCTAAAAGATCCCCTAAAGACCAAGATTTGATCCTAGGAAGGCCTAAAAACCAATATATGCCCTAGGTACAATTGTTCAAAAACCCCCAAGTGATAAATGAGCCGAGAAGTAAGTATGGTCGTCTTAGCTTAAAATGGTCATAACTTTTGATCTCAACGTCCGCTTGGAACCCATGAGTACTCAAAACAATCATATTGAGGAGTTCTTTATGAATGTCAAACCACAAACTATGACCAGTCATGAGGTTTGTGACCGATCACAAAGCCCATGATCAGTTACACTAGAAATCTGACTTTAATGGCTAATTTTTTTTACTGTTTTATGACCGTTAGAGGCCATGGAGAGCCTTGTATCGACCTTACAAGAAGGGGAATGGTTCCAAATGATGGACTAACACCTCCCACACATATTAGACACATTATTGAGAACTTAGTTTTGGGAAAATCACTTGAAATCCTTTACATGAGATGTTCTTGAAGAAAAAGGGGTTTAAAGGATTTGCTAAGGGAAAGAAAGGATTTTTAAGCAAGAACAAGAGCTCTATAAGATCTATACTCTCTACACTTTCACTCAAGCTTTCAAGAAACTAGAGAAAAAGAAGATAGACAATTCTCTCTCTTGTGGGTAAGAAAAAGGTTTCTTTTGCAGGAAAAGAGAAGAGGAATGATAAGGACGGTTGCTCCTTCACTCCAAGCATACAAACTCTTAACCTCAAAGGTTAAAGTAAAGCTTTTTACTTATATTTCGGAGTTTGTTTACATTATAGGTAGGTTGAGGTTAGCTTTTGCTTATTATATATCTATACCACTACTTTACATGTGAATCCTTGGAAAACCATGCCAAGAGATATAACCCTTATGAGCCTCACTTATAACCCTTATGAGCCTCACTTATATTTGCCTATTCTAAAGGTCATACTTAGTTGTGTGATTTACTTGCATACTTGCCCTCATTTTAGGCATTTACACAATCCCTTAGTATTGAGTAGAGACTATACTATATTGGCATATTTGTCTAGTTGAGAGTTACTGTCTACATTGAGACTTTGCTTCCCTACTTGACCAGATTGGCAAATTTGGCTACTACTTACATAGGGATATTGATTCCCTTGGTTGACCGTATTGGCATATTAGGCTATTGAGAGCTACACTATATATTGGGACTTTGATTCCCATACTTAGACTTAAACTACCACATTTAGTTATTGAGAACCACCTTGGTATTTATATCATATTCCCTTGAGTCAATAGTCAGAGATGCCGTGTGACGAATTATAAGTCCTTGGTTAGGAGACAACCAAGGCAAAACTTAACAAAGACACCAAGCATGTAGCTTAAGGTTTTACCATATACCTTGTACCCTTGTGTCAACGGTCGAAAATGTCATATGACGGATTGTAAGTCCTTGGCTCAGAGACAACCAAGGTCATGCTTGCCAGAGGCACCAAGCACATAATTTAAGGTTTGCCCATTCCTTGTAATCATTGTGATTGATTAATAAAATTGAGTAGTTGAAAGTGGAAGTAGGACTTGGTGTGGCTGAACCACTATACATGTTGTGTTGTGGTGTGTGATCTTTGTTTGATTGTTAATTTGCATTTTCATATTTGCAACATTAGCATTTGAGCACCAGACACATTAATTTAGTTAAGTTAAAATTGAACATCAACTCTTAACTCACTAAAACTAAGATTGGGGTTGGAAGATTAAAAATTAATTAAATGCTATTCACCCCCCTTAGGATTAACACACTTGGAATTTCAAGAACAAAGAGGAACAATGAAAGAAAAGTATAGAAAAGTAAAAAAGAAAAACTAATGAAAGTAAAAGTGAAAAGTAAGGGGATTCACTCAATAAAAAATCAGAAACCACAGTGACCATCCAAGTGAAAGAAAAGAAAGATAGAATAACCATTTATGAGAAACACAAGATAAAGCACCAAGATGAAAGAAAAACTAAGACCGTGAAAAGAGAAAGTAAGAAATAAAATGTACATAAAAAAAGTTTACATAAAATTCTTATATATTATGTGATGATAATTGCTTAAAATTGCATAATTATCATAATCAAAATAAGAATTATCACATTTATTTTATGTTTATTTATATTAAATTATGTATTTTCTCTTGTAGGATCTCAAGAAAAGTCCAATTGAAGTTTGAAGCCCATTAGCAAAGCCTACCAATAGAGATGGTGTCAAACGATGATGGAGATCACCACCAACTGATCCAATAAAGTGAAGATTAAGCATCCAAAGGAATTCAAGGATCAAGATTGATAGAGGAGGATGATTAGACATTAAACTAGCTCATTCATGGGACAAACAAGTAAAAAATGTGTGGGGCCCATGAACAAAAAAATCTTCACTTCATACATTTTTTAGAAAATTCACTAGAAAAGGAGTTTTGAGTCATGTCGGTATTTTGGCCATAAGTTTTGATTCAAAATTCAGATTAAGGAAAATCCAGTGGGGTTGAAAAGAAGATTTGATTCTCTACAAATTTGTATTTCATGATTTGTTTTCAATTCGGATGATTTTAAGGTAAAAAAATACAAGACAATGTCAAGCAAATTTGGAAGGACGTGAATGTTGAAAATTTGAAAATCTTTTGGCATCTTTCACTTTTTCACAATAAAAGAGGTGTGCCTATGCACGAAATGATGACATCTCCTCTCTTCTCTTCTTAAATTTTAGGGTTTTAATCTTTTATTTCCAAAGATTTTGTTAAGAAGATGATGAGCTAAAGGCCAGACCAAGGTTAGATATGAAGTTTAATCATTTGTAATTTTATTTTTGATTTAATACAATTTTTGTTTATTAAATTGTAAGCACCCAAATTTTGTCTCAGGTCATTTGATGGTATAAGATCAGTATAACAGTTATTAAAGGGCAGAACTTTGAACACCCTCAGCTTAGGAAGAGCCAACCTAAACCCTAGAAGGTT
>JAOXJP010234739.1:0-10115 GCA_025762735.1 Platanus orientalis
GATAAAGAGAAAAGAAAATATTAGAAATAGAGAAGAAGAGAACTAACCTTACGTGAGGGGTTTTGGAGAAGATACCAGCCCAAATCGTAGACTCCATAAACAATCTTTATGTTATCATCAACAACTATATTACAATCTAATGATCTCCTCTATTTATAAACTTAAATCACTAGACTCCTAATCTAAGTAGGACTCTTATTTAGACTCCCAATAAAATACATAATTTGCATCTAAAGCCTTGACATTTAATGCCTTATTACATAAAATCTAAATTAAGTTAAAATTTCTTTCTAAGGCTTTTAGGGCCTAGTTACATTAAAATAAAACCCAAAATATGACCAAGAAACAACCCTAAAATTAAATGGACTTAAATAAAATAACTCTAAAATAAACTAGAAACATCCATAATATCCCTAAACTACAAGACACGTCTTGGGGACTATCCAAGGTCCTCAAGCTTCTTCTTCTTGACTTCATATGCTCCTTCATCACTTCCCCACCTTATTTTCTCATAAAATTTGTTGTTTTCTTGCCTTGCACGATTAGGGCTCTTCTCTTTCAAGTTTGGAACTTGAAACCCTAGGTAGGGATTTCCTAGGATTTGTGGAGTAGGGTTTTCCACTGGTACACATCTTCTTTTCCTTCTTTTCTCTTGTTATTTTTTGCCCACACTGCAAACCCTAGCTTACCCATCTCTCTTATTAAATTTCCCCACCATAAACTGTAATTTCTCCCATCATTACCAATTGGCTAGCCTAAATTAATCTCCCCTTTTATATTTTCTCCATCAAACCATACTTCTCTAAACATTCCCACACCTACGGCACCTCCTTATTTGATTTCCCATCCTTGATTTCATCTAGAAATCATTAAACCAATAAGCCCTACCCTGCGGCTGAAAACACTACTGTTCCTTTGGGTTTTTTCACCCCATTAAAATCCCTATGGCACCCCTGTGAAGCATCATCTCTTCAAGTCATGAGTCAAATTAGAGCCCTATCACTAACCTAACCCTTTTGAAGATACAGTATGATACTTCTCTGAGTTCTCTGATTTCTGGAAGAGGACCTCCCTGGAATAGTACCAGGTGGCAGCAGCAGTGCATACTTGTATTGCAACCGCTGAGTGTGATCAGTTACTTGGTGATGCAGAACAATGGAGATGAACCCAAAAATTGATGTAGGAATGTAGGATATCCCAAGAGGCTCAAATAAATATTAGATTCAAAGTGTAGAAGCAAGATATTTCAAGAATTGAATTTTAAAGCAATCAAGTAGTAGCCACAAAATAAGGAAAATCAAGAAATAGAATGGTAGAATAGAGGTTATAATGAAAAGGAACATAAAAGAAGAATCAAAGAAAGAAAAACACCCAAAAAGGATATTTTTGTAATTTTGGACAGAAAATCTGAAAATTACCAAAATACCCTTCTTACAAGTCAAAATAATCTTAAAATTTTGGAGTAGCTTCTGACGTGTTTAAGGGATCTACAGTTAAAATTTCATGATATTTGGATAAGATTTGATAACCTAAATCATAAAATTTAAGAAACTTTGAAGCTTTGTTAACGGAGGTTTAAAAAGAAGACGAAAGAAATGATAAAAAAAGAAGAGAATAAGAAACTAAGAGGAAAACAGAAAAAAAAAAAGATGAAAAAGATACATAGGAGAAAGAGGGAGGGTGAGGTGGATACTCACGTGTATTAAGGTGCTACAACCCACATGGAGAGAAAGGGGAGCCTGAGAGATGGCATCAACCCATGGAGAGGAGAACATGCCCACAGCCACACCTTGGGAAACTACCCAATTCACACTTTAATTCAATATTCTTCACTGCATTAATCAGGGGGGGGGATACTTTTAAATAGGCTTACAACCTATAGAATTTATTAAAAACTTGCTAAACACCTATACTTGGAGAAGGCTGTTTGAATAGAGTTTAAAGGGATAAAATCTGGACAGATTTAGTGAGTCAAATGGGGCTGTTAACAGGACCAAAACAAAGGGCTGTAACAAGGGTACTCGTGGACAACAAAGCTGAAAACAGTGGGATTGAAAAGGTGTCAAAACATGGGTTGTAAAGGCCTCTGATAAGATACTGTTTATAGAAAAAACAGTGCTGATTTAGGGGCTTTATATAGGACAAAAATCTTGTGACCGAAAGTGGTTTAAGCAGTGTACGGAATAAGGTTTAAAAACTAAGCTTTGGTACTGTTCAGCAAGGTTCAATTAAGGTCTAATAGGTTTAACAGGGATTGTCTTGAGGTAGGATCAGAGACTGGAATTAGAGCTAGAAAATAAGGGTTAAGGATCAAGAAACAGGGTAGTTGATAGTCCTAATCTGAGATTATTTTATGGTCAGAACAGTAGGGTGCTGTAAGGGCTACAAAGGCTACAGCAAGTGAAGGTGGAAAGGGTTCTGGTTTAGAAATATTAAACAGCAAGATGTAATTAAGAAGAGGTAAGAGAACATATAAAGAAGAGAAGAGTATTGATTAGATAGAGAAATAGAGAAGGGAAGAGAGAGATAAGTAGAAGAAGAACACATACTCGTGAATAAGAGAGAACAGAGGAGAGGAGAGAGAGGATAAGGGGAGATTATGACTCTACCCAAAAAATAAGAGAGAGAAAGGCTGGGTTGCAACCCACCACACACACCACATGCATTCCAAATTCAAATCATAATTCACTCTATTTTATTCAATCGTGGGGGTGCCTTAAATAGACTTACAATAGCAACAAAAAAAGAATCTTAAGTCTAAACAAACACCTAGATTCTAGGACTTTCTTTGACTAACTTTCCTAAACTAAATCAACAACTAAAATGAAATAAGATCCCATAAAAAAAAATCCTAAAATCCTAGACTTATAGGGCTGTCGACTAGGACTATATGGGCCCTACTTTATTTGACTTAAAGACTCTAAAAGATACCCAAATTGGGTAACTGTCAACCAAGATTGTTGGGCCCCACTAGGACTAACAGATTCCTAATTAGACACAACTCTTGGGTTGTACGACCAGCATATGTGGGCCCCATTTTTGGCCGATTTAATAGTCCAAAATTAAGCCAAAAACAGGTTGATCATGTACACAAAAAACCCCTAAATCTATGGCACTTTTACCCTATTACATCAAGCTCCCTAAAGACAAAATAATTCTAAAAAACCCCATGGCCAATAAAAGACCTTATTACAAATAAAACCCAACCTAAAACACTGTAACAACCTGGACAAATCCCAAGACCTATCCATGGTCCCCTTTGTTGTGGAACGAAAACAAAGTCCTCCTTTTTCAATAGGTTCTTGGTAAGATTCAAAGGGCTGCCCTTTCATATGTGGAAAATGGATGTTTTCCGGGAGCTGGCAAAGGCCTGTGGAGGGTTAGAACAAGTGGATCATCGCTCCTTGGCTGCGAGTGATCTTCGCTGGGTGCAAATTCTCTCACGACTAACAGATCTTAGGCTAAGTCCAAGTGCCATTACTTTATCTGATGGGGAATTGAAGTATCAAATCTTGATATATGTGGAAGAGGAGGGGGAGGAGATCCTGATTCTGACTTTTCAACCTCCAGCGAAGTGGACAGAAATTGTTAAGCGATTTTGTGATAAGCTGTCGGAATCTAGCTTGGTTTCGAAACCTATCAAGCATGCAACTTTCGTACGATAAACGGCAAGTTCAAATTTTGAATCGTATGCAATGACTTTGCGTGAGGAAGGGGAAACCTCAGGTTTCACCAATTTAGCCTGGGAAAGAAAGGAAAAAAGAAACAATGGAAGAGGGGCATTTTTGGCATCCTAAGTCAGTGCCTTTCTAACCATTAAATAAAACTCGAGTGGACCATTTTCCTCTTGGAGTTTTGATGCTTAAGGGCCAGGACAGAGGGTGGCCTTGTCTTTGTATAAATCCATGTTGAATACCCCTATTTGCCCAAGGATGGTGCCGCGGTCTTCTTTTGCCAGAGGCTTGGCTATAGGGGCAGTTTCGAAATCTAACAATGATCCCCCCATTTAACTCCATACGTACGAAGGACTGGGTGATATCTCACTTCGGTTCTCAAGTTACCGATCAGAAAGGGGAGCTCCCTACTATTACTGAGGGAGTCTCGATGGTATCCCAGAAGGTGATCGATGCTACTGCTCTTCTATAAGCAAAGATGATTATTCCTGTGTGTCTCCATCGTCTCCGGTGCATAGGGATAATGGTAAGGTGATTGAGAGCCAATCCATGGCGATGGTACTGCATGAGGGAGAGACGCTTGCGATCAGGCCTCCCAGGTCTTCCTATCTAGAGCTTTTGGCAAACAACTATGGCTCTCCTTGTTCGGACTGTTAGGTGGAGTCGGATGGATATGGAGCTAGAGAGATTGTCTCGGAACCGGCCTGGCTGACTGGGGGAAAACAAGGCCTGGAATTAATATCAGT
The DNA here is from genome assembly GCA_025762735.1 of Platanus orientalis. Taxonomy (NCBI): domain Eukaryota; kingdom Viridiplantae; phylum Streptophyta; class Magnoliopsida; order Proteales; family Platanaceae; genus Platanus; species Platanus orientalis. The sequence goes on from JAOXJP010234739.1 coordinate 4,421, forward strand.
GGAAGAAGATGTGCCGGTTCTATCGAAAGTTTCTCTGTGAGTAATTAACCAGATGCAAGCCGTTAGTAATTTCTTAGGGGTAACATTTAATGGGATCAAGAGGCAAGCTATTGAGCTTTTTACAGCTCTGGAAAAGGAAATTTCTCTATCTGGGTCAAGCACAGAGAGCAGACGTTTCCACCGTGAAGTGCAAGTTCTGAAGTCAACATTCAAATCTGGAAGAATAGGTCGGAAGCGATGTCCAACAATTGCAAAAGATCAATCTGGTATTTGTTTTTGTTCTCTTTCTTAGGTTTTCTTCTCTGTTTTTTTCTATTCTTGCTTGGAATGTCAAAGGTCTTGGTAGGTCAGAGAAATGTTATCAAGTTAAGGATATTATGAATTCAAGTTCGGTTGAGTTGTTGGTTCTTGTGGAATCGAAGATGAGAAATATCCTGTGTGGTTTTATGCATCAGGTCTACCCCTATGCCTTGGTTGATGGTGTTTGTTTATCTTCTAGAGGTGTAGTGGGTGGCATTTGGGTGATTTAGGACTCTGGAAAGATAGAGATACTGAAAACTTTTCTGTTTCTGTCAGAGGTTGTGTGAGGAGCTCAAAAGAGGAATGGCTGATAACGGGAGTGTATAGTCCTTGTGTGGTAAATTTAAAGCAAGCTTTTTTTTTTAAGAATTGGTCGAGATCATAGAGAAGCGGGCTGACCCTTAGTGTGTTTGTGGTGATTTTAATGAGATTATGTCTATGGAAGAGAGATTGAGGGCCTCCTCTTAACCTGAAGGTGTTGGTCTATCTTTTAACTTCATAAATGCTTGCAGCTTAAGGGATGTCCCTATTGTGGGAGCGTCTTTTACATGGTCCAACTTTCATCAAAACCCCTCCTTGAGTAAACTTGATAGGTTTCTGCTATTGCCTGAATAGGATGCTTCTTTGCCTTTCTTTAAAGGCTTGGCAAGACCGCGGCCTACCTCAGATCACATCCCCTTGGTCCTGTGTGGGAAGCTATAGAATAGGGACCCCAAACCGTTTAAATTTGAAAATATGTGGCTGAAAAGTCCGGGCTTGGTTGATTTGATTAAGGGTTAGTGGAACTCTTTTGATGTTTTTGGAAAATCAGGGCAGAGGCTTAGGCTGAAGTTAAAGTTGCTTAGAGATAAGCTTCATGACATGAATAAAGAGGTATTAGGGAGTATTGAGGATAAGAAAAAAAAAATTGTTGGGAGAGATTAGCTTCTAGGACTCAAATGAGGAATAAAGAAGTTTATTGGATGGTGAGAAGACGGATGAGGGAAGTTGCTAAACAAGAGCATGCTAAGATCACTTGCCTAGAAGAGATCAAATGGAAGTAGAAAGTGAAGGTGAAATGGTTGAAGGAAGGGGATAGTAACACTAGATTTTTCCACAGAATTACTACGACTAAAAGAAATACGAACTTCATTCATTCCTTAAATGATGAAAATGGCGTGTAGGTGGATCAGAGTTGTTTAAAGGACCATATCACAGCCTACTTTATGAATCTCTATAGGGAACGAGTTTTAGAAGACCGAAGCTTGATGGGGTTCAATTTAAAAGAATCTCTGTGACCATAAGAGCTTGGGTGGAACACCCTTTTGAGGAGGTGGAGGTAAAGAAAGTGGTGTGGAGCATTGAAAATGATCAAGTGCTGGGCCCAGATGGTTTTTCTAAGGCTTTTTCTAAATGTTGTTGGGATGTGGTAAAAATGGATGTCATAGACACTTCAAAAAAATTTCATGAGAAGGCTTTCCTTAACTTAGGGAACAATGTGACTTTCATTTCCCTTATTCCGAAATTGAAAGAGGCATGTAGAATCTCTGTTTTCAAACCTATAAGTCTAATGGGGAGCATTTACAAAATCCTGTCCAAAACCCATTCTTGCAGATTGAAAGAGGCTCTAAAAGATGTGATTTCTGCTAATCAAAGTGTATTTTTAGGGGGCAGACAAATTGTTGATGGGGTGCTAGTGGCTAATGAATGTGTGGATGCAGTTCTTAAGAAAGGTGATTCGGGTGTTCTTTGTAAATTAGATATGGAAAATGTATGAGTTAATTAAAAATTTCTTGACTACATGCTAAGGCGCATAGGTTTTGGGAACAAATGGAGGAGGTGGATGGAAAAAATGCTACAGGACGACATCTTTCTCCATTTTGTTAAATGGGTCTTTGGTGGAGTTCTTTCATGGTTCTAGAGGTCTGAAGCAGGGGACCCTCTTTCCTTATTCCTTTTCTTGATTGTTGTCGAGGCGTTTGATGCCCTATTTTCAAAAGCCTTCTTCGGGGATCTTATGAAAGGTTTTATGGTGAGGGAGAATGGTTTAATGGTTTCCCATTTGCAATTTGGTAATGATACTCTTATCATGTGCAAGAGGTTTGAGGAGTAGGTCAAATATCTTAGATGTGTGATCCAATGCTTTGAAGTGGTATATGGCCTTAAGGTGAGCCTCTATAAAAGCAGGATGTATGGGGTAGGAAATGTGGAACAAGTTGATAGATTGGCTGAGTGTTTGGGATGCTCGATGGGTCATCTCCCGACCACCTATTTAGGCTTGCCATTGGGTGCTCCTTACAAAAGCACAAGATCGTGGAATCCAGTTGTCTCATACATTCAGAAAAGGCTAGCAGGATGGAAATGTAGCCTCTTATCAAAGGGAGGGAAAGTGGTGTTAAGTAAATATATTTTGACAAGCCTTCTGACTTATTACTTATCCTTGCTCTCGATCCTAGTGATAGTGGAGAAAAAGATTGAACAATGCCAAAGGAACTTTCTTTGGGGGAAAGGAACTAAAGAGGAGGAAATGCATCTTGTAGCTTGGGAGGATGTTTGTAAACCAAAGAAATTTGGGGGCCTTGCAATCACCAAAGTTAGGAAATGAATAGAGCTTTTCTCTATAAATGGTTGTGGAGGTTTGGTATTGAAAGGGATAGTTTATGACACAAAGTTGTGATGGAAAAATATGGGGTTGTTAATGATTGGGAGACTAAGAATACCTCTACGCCCTATGGGTGTAGTTACTGGAAAGCCATATTAAAGTCCTTGGTAGAGTTCAAAAATGAAATCAAGGTGGAGGTGGGGTTCGAAGCTAAAACTAGATTTTAGATGGATAGGTGGTGTTCATTTAGTCCGCTTATGTTGGAACACCCAAATCATTATCGGTTGGCGAGAGATACAGAAGTGAAGGTTATGGATTATTGGAACCCATTGGAAAATCGGGGTTTTTGGAATGTGGACTTCTGTCGTGGCTCAAATGATTGGGAAGTGGATGATTTGGCTAGTTTGTTTGGCAAAGTAGACCCTTTTTGTCTAAGTGTGGGGGTGGATGACGACTAGAGATGGATCTTTGCAAATAACAAGATCTTTTTTGTTAAATCCTTTAAAGAGGCTCAGTGGGCAGGAGAGCAATTACCTAACAGGTTATGGGCCAACATTTGGAAGCTCCACCTTCCTTCAAAGGTTTTTTTCTTTATTTGGACCTTGATTAAGGGGCGCCTCCCTAACATTGATCTGCTCTAAAAAAGAGGTATGATTATCCTGAATGTTTGTTCCTTATGTATACATGATGCTGAGACTATTGATCATATATTTATTCAATGCTCGTATGCATTGGAGATTTGGATGTAATTTTTTACTGAAGTTGGGCTATCTTGGGTGAGTCCGAATAAAGTTGACTTTTTATTATCCTCCAGGAAGATTAGGAAGTTGTCTAAGAAAGGAAGCATCTTATGAAGTTTAATGGGCCCGGTTGTTTGTTGGCTCATTTGGCTTGAAAGAAATACGAGTGATGCAGACATCATAATTGAGATGATGATTGGGTCATGCTCACAGCTATTTTAGTTTTTTATTTTATTTACTTTATGTTTTTTTTATGTCTCTTGTTAGAGGGGGACACATGTTGGTGAGGGTATTTTAGTACATAGGTGTTATTTAGGGGTATTTTTGTTATTTTTCATAGTTTAAGGTTATTTTAGTCATGAGGGTAGTAGAAAGATGGTTTTATTTGTCAATTTCTAAGTCCATGTAATAGACCTGGCCATAGGACTCTATTTATAGAGCCTACGACCAGCCAAACAAGTTTACAAGTTTGAATAAATTAGAAAAACGCGTGTCTTCTTCCTTAGCCTCTTAGTTGTAGAAGAACCAAAACCCTGAAATGGGTCTAGCGTTATACCTAGTTTAATGATGGTGGTGAAGGTCACTCCCTTCCCTTTGAATTAAAGGTTTCTTATTTCTTCTTCTTCTATTTATTTGTTTTTTTTACCGATTTTATGATTGTTGAAAGTGAAGAACCTGTGTAATAATCAACTACAGTAATAAATCCTTGGAGTTTTCATTAAACCAAAACTTATGAGACATTTTCAAGGCCAATCAACCGCTACTATAGTCAACACCTGAAGTTCTGTGGTGTTTTGAGCCAGATTTATGGAATCGTATCTTGTCCTGACATGAATACAAGAAACCAGGTCTTTGTGGAATATTGAACCTCGGCCATAGTAAGCCATTTTCCTTGCTGGTTTGGGACTTTAGGATCTCATATACTCCTGTACAATCCTGTTGGAGTTGGTGGGTATCCAAAAGTGTCAACCGTGAGTAGCTCCTGCAGTGGTTCTTCAAGCCCAGGCGTGATGCCTACCTAGTGAGTAATCTGGACGAGATTTGCGAGCAGTAGCCCCTCAATTCTTCTTTACTTGGATCAACACTGCCATTGTGTTTTAATCCCCTAGGCGACATCTACTAAACCCATCCCCATCATTAAAATCTTCTCTTCGTCAAGTTCCATGTTAATATGGTTAGCATCAAGCATGAAACTAGGCACCAAAGGCATCTTGGGAGATTGCATATCAGCCCCAAACAGCAGGTGATTTGCTCGATTTAACTTCTCCAGGGTCTTATAGACTCCTACACAATCCTACAAGAAGCAACTAACAATCAAAATTTTGAATATTTGAATTGTTCTAGCTATTAGAAGAAATATCAGGCATGACATAGGCATGTAGAAGCTATTTCACAAGATGGGGTTGTTCTCTCTCACCACTTGATCTTTGTCCACGAGAATTTTTTGGGAGTCAACAACTCTTAGGTGACCTAACTTAGTAGGCCCCATTTTTGAAAAAGAAAATTTTAAATTTATTTATTTGGGCTGGTGGTACTCCTTGGGAAAAGAGATAAAATTTCAAAAAAAATTGAAAAATCCCCAAATTGGATTTCGGAGCTTGGACATTGATGGTAAACATATCCAACATCTTCAAGGAGACATATAACCTCAAATTCAAGTATTTCTCCTCCTATTTGGCTATTTTTTCAAATTTCTAACAATAAGCACTTTTGGTATGTTGTAGCATTTGGCCTAGACCATGGTATCAAATATCTCAAAATATCTTAAATATCTTCCGACATATGTCCATGTCTACCAGGACCAACACGAAACATTAAGTACATTATAAAAATTCATTTTTTAGTCAATATGATGTACGATGTCAGTGTATTGAGCGAATATTCCCCTTTCACAGTGTAGTATTGCTTAATATCGACATTGTGTTATTATGATAAAAAATTATATGAAAAACAATAAATTTCAAAGAAAGTAAAAGAAGAAGTTGAAGATAAGAAATAAGAAAAGGAAGAGAATCTACTTGTTCCCATATGCTTATATGGTTAGATTATAATATTTTTGTCAACCATTATGTAT
>JAOXJP010234741.1:0-10115 GCA_025762735.1 Platanus orientalis
GGATTGATCTGCTCAAATCAATCTGAAATCCCCAGATTGATCCGGTGTCTCAGTCTGAGACACCCGAGATTTACTAGATCGATCCACTAAGTATCGAATCAATCCGCTAAGTGTGAATTGATCCGACCCCTTCTAGATCTATCCGATTCCCCTGTTTTTCTGCCATTTTGCCTAGAACCTACTCCCAACTCACTTGGGCTCATATGTAGGTAGCATTCATTGGTTTATATGATTATGTAAAGGTCTTTTAAGTTCTATAGCCTATGTCTATCATGTTAAATACCTTCACAAACCTTTCTTGAGCTTGATGAGCCTCAAGTCGTCAAGCTTTCGGACTTTAGCAACTTTGAGAACGGATCATCCTTAGCTTCAAGTGTTTGGAGCTCGTCTTCCATCTTGGAAACCAACACTTGATGATTACAGGCATGACTTAAAGTATGCAATGTGTTCATGCCATGCCTAATCTACCACTCCATGTATTTTATAGATTATGGAATTGACAATATACATCAACAAATCTTATAACCCGAGGGCTAGTCTTGTAGCTCAAACATAAGGCATGAAACTCTAGAAGAATGGGCCATTCTTATGGCTTGGGGTCAGTCTTGTGACCTTGGGGTTAATCTTGTAGCCCGGATGTCAGACACGAGAGTCTAAAATTTTAGGCCATTCTTATGCCCTGGGGTCAATCTTGTGACCTAGGGATTAATCTTGTAACCCGAGGGCTAGTCTTGGAGCCCGGGTGTGAGGCACGAGAGTCTGGCAGGTGGGCCCTTCTTGTGGCCTAAGGTCAGTCTTGTGACCTGGGGGTTAATCTTGTAACTCGGGTAAGAGGACCTAAAATTTATCGTAGCTTTGTAGAGTGAGAACATTTCATTGGTCAGAGTCATAATATCAACTTTATTGATAATATTTTCTTAAGTGCTCTACATTCCATGGTCGTGGCTAGGGCTCCCCCTGCATTGTCTCGAGGTGGTAGGATTCAGGCCTATTGCAGCATGTTACCCACTAAGGTCCTTCTTAATTTGGTTTCAGCTTTCCTTTTGTCAGGTTTTGTATCACTAGGCTCACCTTTCTGAGCACTAAATCTCCAACTGTAAATCTTCTTGCCTTAACCCGTGAATTATAATACTTAGCCATTCTTTGCTTGTATGGGGTCGTTTGGAGTGTGGCCTCGTCCCTTTTCCCTTCCAACCAGTTGAGATTGTTCCTAAGGTTTTCTTTGTTCTTCCCCGAGTCAAAACTTGTTGTTCTGTGTGTGGCCATTTCAATTTTGACCGATATCACTTCCTCAGTTCCAAAAGCTAGTAGGAATGGCGTTTCTCCTGTGGGAGTCCTTACCATGGTGCAGTACACCTAGAGGATACTTGGTAGTTCCTCGGGCCAAAGGCCTTTGGAGTCCTCGAGCCTTTTCTTAATTATGTCAGGAGCGTCCTATTGGTAACTTCCACTTGGCCATTGGCCTGGGGATGAGTTGGGAAAGAGAAGTGGTTTTTTATCCCATGCTCTAAATAGAATTTTTGGTACTGGGCTCAAATTGCTTGCCATTGTCGGTAATGATGACTTGGGGAATTCCGAACCGACAGATAATTGACTTCCAGGTGAAGTCATAGATGTTCTTCTCGGTGATTTTTGCCAAGGGTTCGACCTCCACCCACTTGGTGAAATAGTGAATGGCCACTACCAGGAACCTCATCTATCCTTTTTTCTAGGGGATTAGCCCAACAATGTCAAGTCCCCACTAGATAAATGACCAGGGTCTGGTTATTGGGACTAACTCTTCTACAGGCTTCTTGGGGACGTTGGCAAATCTATGATATTTATCATACTTTTGGGAGATTAGACTTGCATCCTTTTGTATCGAGGGCCAATAATACCCTGACCTAATGGCTTTGTGGGCCATCGCCCTACCCCCCGAGTGGCTCCCATATATTCCCTCATGTATTTCTTAGAGCACATAGTTGGCTTCCTCCTTAGACAGGCATCTGAGTAAGGGGATGGTGAAGCTCCTCTTATAGACGGTGTCACTGAGAAAGAGTTATCGACTTGATCGTATCTTCACTTTTTTATCCTCTTCCTTATCCTCGAGTAATTTTCCATTCTCTAGGTATTTTATGATCTGGCTAGCCCATTTGGGTTTGGGGCTGGCCACGTTAACCTCCTTATCTTCTTCTACCTCGATGCTTATCTTGGATAGAAATTCAACAATGATCCTAGGGTTAAGGCTTTTTACGACAGATGATGCGAGTCTAGCTAGCCTGTCAACTTCTTCATTCTATCTTCACAGGACCCTTTGTATATTGAAATGTCTGAATTGGGACTTCTCCTTCATTACCATGGTGAGGTACTGTTTCATCCACCCATCCTTTGCCTCGTACTTCCCTTGTACTTGTCCTACCATAAGATAGGAGTGGCTATTTACCTTGACCCTCTTGGCCCCTAGTGTAGGGGCAAGGCATAGTCTTGTAAGCATTACTTCATATTTGGCCTCATTGTTGGTTGCCTTGAACCCAAATCTAATGGCGTACCCGAGCTTGTTTTTCTCTAGTGTGACAAAGACAACTCCTCCCCTGACTGCACTATTGGTGGAGGAGCCATCGACGTGTATAACCCACTCTACCTGAATTGCTTCTTTTCTCTTTGGCTACTCATCTTGCACCTCAAACTCCTACCCCGGTGAATGAGTGTACTCAGTGATAAGGTTTGCTATTTCTTGGCCCTTGATAGCTCCCCAAGGGTAGTACTCAATGGTGAATTCGTTTAATTCTACCAACCACTTGACTAATCTCCCAGAGGTCTCAGGCTTGTGCAGTATGACTCTAAGGGGCTGATCCATGAGCAGCTGGATGGTGTGGGCTTGGAAATAGGGCCTTAATCGTCGGGCCATGACAACTAACGTGAACACCATCTTCTTAGCCCTCGAGTATCTTTCATCTACTCCTCTAAAGGCTCTACTAGTGTAATACACTAGTGCTTGTTCCCCACCCTCTCCCCTTATTAAAATTGAACTCACTGCCATTTTTGATACCTATAAGTACACGTAGAGCACCTTACCCTGCTTCGGCTGATTGATCAATAGTAGGCGATCGAGGTGGTCCTTAAGCTCTTAGAAGGCTTTGTCGCATTCTTCGTCCTAGAAAAAAGCCTTTTTCAATAGGTGAAAAAAGGAAAGCACTTGTCTGTGGCCTAGGATATGAATTTTCTCAAAGTTGCTACCCTTTCGGCTAGTCGCTGCACCTATTTTGTGTTCCTTGGGGGCTGCATGTTGAGTATGGCCTTCACCTTTTCAGAATTCGCCTCTATCCCCCATTAGGAAACCATGAACCTAAGGAACTTCCCGGCCGATAATCCAAAGGCACAGTTGTCAGGGTTGAGCTTCATCTTGTGTTTCCTCAGGGTTTGGAAAGTTTCACTCAAATCCGACATATGTTGCTCGGATAAGAGGCTTTTCACTAGCATGTCATCAACATATACTTCGATGTTCCTCTCGATTAGGCTTTTGAATATCTCTTTGACTAGTCTTTGGTAGGTCGCTCCTGCGTTCTTTAGCCTGAAGGGCATGACCTTATAATAGTAAAGCCCCCAGTCAGTGATGAAAGTTGTTTTCTCCTAGTTAGCCTCGTGCATCTTTATCTAGTTGTACCTCGAGAAGGCATCCATGAAGCTTAAGGTCTGGTGACTAACCATCGAGTCCACAAGAGTGTCAATCTTTAAGAGAGAAAAGCTATCTTTGGGGCATGCTTTGTTGAGGTTCGTGAAGTTAATAGACATATGCCACTTTTCGTTTGGCTTCCATACCATAACTATGTTTACCAGCTAGTTGGGGTAGTTGACCTCCCTTATGAAGCAAGCTTTCAATAATTTCTCCACCTCCTCTACGATTCCTTGATTTATTTCTAGAGCAAACTTCTCTTCTTCTGCTTGATGGACCTCGAGGCTAGGTTCACATTTAGTTGATGTACAGTCAGTCAGGGGTCTATTCCTGGCATATCTTCATACATCCAAGCAAACACATCTTAATTTTTGGTGAGGAAGCTTTGCAGTTGTCTCTTGAAACCCTCTGGTAGGTCTAACCCCACCCGGGTCACTCGGTCGGGAGTGTTCGAATTGAGAATGACATCCTTGAGTTCTTCCAGGGTTTTTCATCTCAAACTTCCAGACCATTAATTTTCATAGTCTCCTTTGGGGCCGGTTCCCCTTTGAGTAAGGCCATATAACATTCTCTAGCTGCCACGTAATCCCCCCTGACTTCCCCGACTCCCCCCTCAATTGGGAAGAACATTAAGAGATGGTAGGTCGAGGTGACTGCCCTCAGTCGATTCAGTGCTGGCCTCCCTAGGATCGTGTTGTATATAGAAGGGTGATTGACCACCAAGAAGTCAATCACCCTAGTGACCTGTCGGTCTCCTACCCCGACAATGACTGAAAAGCTGATAGTTCCCAACGGGAGTAACCCTATTGCTTATGAATCCAACCAAGGGCCCTTGAATGGGCCTAAGCTTGTCTCGTCCAATACCCATTTGGTTGAAGGTTAAGAGGTAGAGGATATCTACCAAGCTCCTATTATTAATAAGGATACGGTGCGTGATGTAGTTTGAAATGACTAACGTCACCACTAGTACATCATCATGCATTTGACTCACTCCTTGGGTGTCCTCTATAGAAAAGGTGATGGGGGGGTTGCTCTGCCTTGTGATGCTTTGTCGGCCTCTCAGTCATCATCATCTGTTGGTCCCTTTTAGCATGAATCTGCCTCATATGTGACTTTCTGGCTGAGCTAGACTCTCCTCTCGTGGAAAACCTACCAGCTATTACCTTGATTTCCCCGATCGGTCCCTCTAGCCTTCTTTCTTTTTGAACGAGGAGATCCTGACGAGTGTCTTCACACCTTATTGGGTGCCGCCTAGTAATAAATCTCTGTAATCACCCTCATTGGATAAGGGTTTCTATCTGCTTCTTTAAGTCAAAGTAATCATTAGTATCGTGGCCATGATCTCGGTGAAAGCGACAATACTTATCGCGATGTCTCTTCTCTGGTGGGGCTCGGATCCTCTTGGGCCACTTGATGCTTTGATCATCCTTAATGTACAGAAATACTTGCCCCACGGATGCATTGAGGGGGGTATAATTTTGGAACCTGTTTGGGGAGAGGTTGACCTAGGGCCTGACCCCGCAATTGTCGTTGCCTTCTCTCGCCTGACTACCCCTTTCTTTCCATGTGGCTTGTTGTTGCTCCCTTTTTCTCTTGTCTGACTATGCACTAGGCCCGGTGTCTTGCTCTTATCAGGCATTGAGGGTATCCTCAACGTTCATGTGCTGTTGAGCTTTTACTATGAGGTTAGCTATAAGGGACGGGAGTTTTTTAAGAGGGAGAAGAGGAACTTTGAGGGCAGCAGCCCAGGCATGAGTGTTGCCACAATCATCTTCTCCTCGACATCATCCACCTGCAACAATCTCTCTATTGAACCATAACATGTAGTCCTATAGGGACTCTCCTTTGTTTTGCTTGATATTCAACAAGTGGCGGGCTTCAGTGTCTCTAGCTACAGATGAAATAACCAACAAACTATTGACTCAGCTCTATAAAATTTGAAATGTTGTTTGGCTTTAACCGACTGAACCAAACTCTGGTGTACCCTTTGATTGTCGTAGGAAAGGCCCGGCACATGATTTCGTCGGGGGTCACCAGGAGGTTTATATGTGTCTTATACACCTCCAAATGATCGAGAGGATCCTTGCCGCTGTCAAACATCTCCATTTGAGGTGGCTTAAACTTATTGGGAAGTGGTCATGCCATTACTTTTGGAGTGAATGGATGAACCGTCCTCTGGATCAACTTATTGACTGCAGCTGAGGCTTTTCCTTTGAGAGCTTCCTTCATGGTCGCCATCTCCCTTCTTACATCCTCCATCCTTTCCTCCTAGAGGTCTGGGGTGTGAACCCTTTCCTCAAGCTGGCTCGCCTCCCAGAATTGGGAAGTAGTGGTGCTTCCGACTTCATCTTTGCCTCCTTAGTCACAACTTCCGATTAGAAGGGCATGGGGTCCCAACCGTCCTACATCACAGTCACTGAGTGTACCTCTTTGGCCCTTTGGCTCTTCTGTAATCTCTCAATTCTATTCTATCAGCAGTTGCACACTTACCATCAATCCTTGGATTCTTTGCTCGAGGATAACCACCATTGGGGTTTTGGGGCATCCTCCATCAAAGACAGAGGCTTCTTGCCCATCAAATCTGGCATCCTAGTTGTGTAGAGCTGCCATCGACCTAGTTTCAATCATGTGGACCTTAGGTTCTTAAGGAAATAGTGTTCCCATAGATGGCGCCAACTAATAGCGTATCCGTTTACAGACACCTTTACACTCGTCAGATGGTCCCACGGCTGACCCAAGTCCTTGGTGAAGCGAGCACTACACACACAAAAAAGGAGAAGGTCATGAAGCTAGGCGTCGGCAGGGGGACCTGCCTCTAGCTCTCCAATGGTCAAGTTAGACAACGGGGGAATGTAAAAGGGCCTTCTCAAGTAGGGTTTCTGTTGTCTCATACCTGAAGAGTGAATTGCTACCCATATTTATAGGCTTGAGTAGTGGTGTATCAAATGAGATCCCGCATGTCGCTTTCCCCCACATTCTTGGTCGGATCCTCATTTCGCTTTCCTCCATGTTCTTGGCTGCATCTCCCCCTACTCTCTCTATCATTTTCTTAATATGTCAGGCCAGCTGTAGAAAATATTCTCTTCTGGTAATGGTTTTTGGATTGTGCTTATCTTTAAGCAGAGTAGTTGGCGTCATTATGTTTTTGCATGTCGGGGATTCTTGGGTACCCAGTGCCTTAAGGTCTCGGCTAGCCTTTGAGTGTCGAGTAATCTAAGCAATGTCAGGACTATTTTTGAAATATTCGGGGAGTCGGGTATTGAGGGGTATTTCTGGGTCCTCGCCGATGGCCTACGAATTTTTAGGTCGGGGGATCCTTGAAGGTTCCCTGGGCTGATCTTCTCGGGAATTCTTTGGGTTGGTTCCCCTAGAGTCAAGACTTTGCTGGTATATATATATATATATATATATATATATAGAGAGAGAGAGAGAGAGAGAGAGAGAGATCACATATTTACAAGGACACATGGAACGAAAAAAAATCCCTATATCAGTTGCCCTAGTCTTGATTACAAGCAAGTCAACAGGGTGGCAAAGGGCTAATTGTGGTTTCCTTATAGCATTTCTCTATAGTGTTGACTTATAGAGAAAAAAAAAGAGTAACTAATACTCAAAGCGGATTTCCTACAGTGAAAAAGTGTGCAGCAAGCCTCTTGCACCACACTTTGGGTGACATATGGCAGAAAAAAATGAAAAAACACCCAACACTGGGCACAAGATGTGGTGGTTCACTTTTTTCCACCACGTGTCACCTAGCATCTGGTACAAGAGGGTTGCTGCATGCTTTTCTTGCTATAGGAAATCTGTTTTGAATTAATATGCCCATTAATCAAGGCTTGATATGGATCTACCAAAAAAAAAAAAAAATCAAGGGCTTATGTGTATGAGAAGTCATTCAAATGAAGTAATGGATATCTCTGTTCTTGTTAAGCCAATAAATATAAGTAGGTACCACTGATCTTGCTTATCACATGTGAATTAAATTTCCAATTAAAATTAGCAATTAGTAATAATCATGAACTTGAAAACCCATTTAAAGTAATTACTGACAAAAAAATGAAGAATTCCTTTTTTAAAGGTTGCATCGACAAGAATATGACTACCATGACCCCATGGCAAAGATACATGTGAGTCATTTGGTTTAACCTGGTTAATTTTGACTTAATTTGAGTTAAATAGCAACCTAAAAATGCTCTAAATGCCTGTGTCAGGCTTAAGTCTTAAAACAATGCTTCCCTTTTAATTAGCTTTGTCTAATGACAAAACTACACATTGTTATGATACGTGTCAATCTATATATTTTAATTAGTTATCAATAGATCATTCTTTTCAGAATAACTCACGTGGCAAAAGAAAGCACTTATCCTGGTGCAAAAGTAAAAATCCAATAAATCATTCTCGAAAAAATATGCAAAACAGTCCCACTTTCATTTAATTAGGCCCATTCATGGGTCAAGAGATGGGCTTTTAAGTTAATCGAAAATTTGGTCTCCACTACGCTAGCTGTTGGGCTTTCCAAAGTCCATTTTTTAACATCCACTGGATTCCTTTACATGTTGGGCATATGATTTTGTTTCATTTCATATGGATTCTTAAAGCAAGGAAATTTTTTACCTAAATTAGAATTTGATCTTTGGTTTCTACATCAATTCAAATTATTTAATAAAAATGCCTTACCAAAAAATAGATACTTTATAAGAATATATTATTAATTTTAACAAAGTATATAACTTATTTTCATCATTTTTAGGGATTTATTTTCATATGCAAAAATTTATCTATTTAACTTGATTTTGGTTCCATTTAAAATATTATTATATTACTTATCCAATCAAAGTAAGATCTCATGGTATTGAGATAATTTAGGTAATTTATGGTCAAATAGTGGCATGGTATTGCGGGTGGTAGAATTCCACTTCACTGTCAATCCAAGTTGAATTGCTTCTTTCCGGTCTAGTTAAGCCTGAGTTGGAACTTGCAAGTTGTTGAGTTTCCCTAAGATGCTCCTCGCACTAGTGTGGTACTTGCCAATTGACCTCCGACGATCAAGTTAGCAAGGTTTGTATTTATTTGAATGAGGTTTAGTGTGGTTACCTCAATTTTAAGAAGGGGAGTGTAGGATCTGGTCCTTTCCCTTGTTTTTTGTTTTTTTTTTTTGTTCTCCTTTTGCAACTGGTGCTTCTTTCATTCTTATAGAGCTTTGATGGAGTTCATTCCCTCTTCATTCGGGATTGTGATGTTGTCATTTTCCCTAAAATCTTGGAAAGTTAGATTGATATGAGTTTGATTTGCTTTGACATCTTTTGTTCTTTGTAAGCCAATAAGTATAAGTAGGTACCACTTATCTTGCTTATCACATGTGAATTAAATCTCTAATTAAAATTAGCAATTAATAACAATCATGAACTTGAAAACCCATTTAAAGTAATTTCTAACAAAAAATGAAGAATTCATTTTTTTAAAGGTTACATTGACATGATTATGACTACCATGCTCACATGGCAAAGACATATATGAGTCATTTGGTTTAACCTAGTTGTGACTTAATTTGAGTTAAATAGAAACCTAACAATGCTCTAAATGCCAATGTCAGTCTTAAGTTTTAAAACATTGCTTCCCTTTCAATTACCTTTGTCTAATGACCAAACTACACCTTGTTAGGATACGTGTCAATCTATATTTTTTAATTAGTTATCAATAGATCATTCTTTTAAGCATAACTCACATGGCAAAAGAAAGCACTTATCATGATGTAGAAGTAAAAGCCCAATAAGTCATTCTCGAAAAGGTATACAAAACAGTCCCATTTTGTTTAATTAGGCCTATTCATGGGTTAAGAGATGGGCTTTTAAGTTAATCTAAAATTTGGTCTCCATTGGGCTGGTTGTCGGGCTTTTCAATGTCCATTTTTTTTACAGCCATTGGATTCCTTTACATGTTGGCCATATGATTTTGTTTCATTTCATATAGATTCTTAAAGCAAGTAAATTATTACCTATATTAGAATTTGATTTGGTTTCTACATGAATTCAAATTATTTAATAAGAATGCCTTACAAAAAGAAAGTTACTTTATAAAAACATGATATTAGTTTTAACAAAGTAAATTACTTATTTTCATCATTTTTGAGGATTTATTTTCATTTGCAAAAATTTTTCTATTTAACTTGATTTCAGTTTCATTTAAAATATTATAATATTACTTATCCAATCAAATTAAGATCTCATGATGCTGAGGTAATTTGGGAAAGTTATGGTAGCATGGAAGCACTAAATATTAGGAATATTTCTTTTGATATTTAATGTTTTGTTATGATTCTTTTAAAATGGATTCCTAGTATTTAAATTATGTTTAGGATTTGATAGAATTTTCTCTAAAACATTTATATAATTAATAGTTTAAAGTTGGAATAATTACGATGAATGAAATTCTGGTTTTTCTAGTAGAGAAATCATCTTAGTCG
>JAOXJP010234742.1:0-10115 GCA_025762735.1 Platanus orientalis
ATATATATATATATATATTAAAGCAGCTTGTGATGATTTGGAGGCCTTCATTGCCTTTCTACACATGCTTCAACCACACATGTATTGCCCTCCTTACTTTCCTACACATGTGTATTCTCTCTCCCATTTAATTTCTTTAAATGTTCTTACATTTATTCCTTATTTATTTCTCTTAAATTTTGTTGTTACATATCATTACAATTTTAAATTCTCTCATCCTCTCTTTACTTATATTCCTAATTTGTCTCCACTAATTTATATTTAATAAAAATGTATATTATTATGCCATCAACTTTCTTATTACTAATATTTATTCACTTTCTTTATCTCTTTAATATCTCTAATAATTTTATTTCTACACCTAAAGTATAATAAATGCCATTACTAATGCATTAATATTATATTATACCACCAAAAATAAATGCATAAATATTATAAATATTATATAAGATATTTCTTTATATATATATATATATATGAGCAATTCGTGGTGATTTAGATGCCCTCATTGCTTTCCTACACATGCTTTTCACATACTTATATTTTCTCTCTCCCATTTAATTTCTAATTAACAATTTCTTTAAATGTTATTACCATTTTTTTCTTATTTATTTATTTCTCTTAGATTTTATTGCTACATATCATTACATACAATTTTGATATTGCATATCATTTAAAAGATTTGTTTATTAGGAATATTAACTTCATTCTACCTCTTTGTAATATATATATACTTCTCCCACACATGTTAGGCTCTCTATGTTTTCTTACACACATTTCTCCCACACATGTTTCTTTATACTAAATCATCTCTCCCATCAATTTCATCTTTAAAATATCTCTCAAATTTGATAACCCTAAATATTTTATATATATGTAGTTAACCAAACGTTTTACCCCTCTCTCTTCTTTTATTTATTTATTTTAATTTAAATAAATTGATATACCCCTATCAAATTTGATAACCCTAAATATTTTAATTGATATATCAATTTCATCCACAGTCTGAGGATTCAAAGTGAGTTTGGGGCCATTCTTATGACTCATGGTCAGAACTGTGTGAGTGGGATGAATACAGACCCGAGAGATGACAATCTTTTGGATGAGATTCTCTCTATGTTGTTATAGTGCTCCAAAAGATCTTCACTGATGGGCATGTAGTGCACATCCAGCTTTCCATTATGTAAGACGTTTCTTGACAATCAGCTTCCTTTTTGGTTAAGCAAGCAATCTCAAATAGTTTGCATTATCTGTTTAATATATTTTTTTTTTCAACAATTTGTGTGAATGCTGCCCGTTGCAACCACCTTTATGTTTCCTCTTGGAAGCTCACTTACTTCAATCCCATAGGATTCCTTGGTTGGAATGGATGCTTCACTATGTAGATTCCCTCCTAACAAATGGTTAAGTGGGATAAGAGGTTACTAATGTTTCTTATTCCATCGGCTTCTTTTTGATAGGTTAAGCAGATAAAATAGGTTAAGCAGAAAAGAATAATGGAAGAGAAGAAAATAATATCAAGGGGAGGAGCACATATAAAGGAGTTTTAGCAGAACGTGGAGAGTCCTGTGACGTTTCGTCTTCTCCATTTTATTTAATAACATTGATGTGAAAAAATATTTTAAATTTAGAAAATAGAAGACAGACGTTAACAGGACTGTTTACTGGACGGCTTGGTTGCATTAACCATGTTTATCAATCAAGATTAGTACGTGTCCTACTGAGATTGGTTTTTCAAAAACCAATTTCAATATATCTGGGCTCTTGGAGAAGAGGTACTACAAAACACTTCCACCAACGGAAAACTCTTTTCGGACTCTAATAAATTTGTCTTCTAGGTTTCCAAATCCAAAACGTTTAACTGCTCTTCCTGAGACTCTCAAGACTTCAAGCTCCTGAGATGAGAAATAAAGGCTTATGACATATAAACTTCAAGAACAACACCACACTGCAAAGAAAAAGCCTCCTATTGTGATGTGGGGCATCTATCAAAGAAAGCAGATACTGGGATACAATACTACCTTTATAAGTGGTGGGAACTAGTAAGTAAATTGCCAAGCCCAGTTTGTTTTCATAAGAAACAATTTTGGGTGAGAAAGTAGTACTCATCAGAAATACTTTTGCTTCCTGTTGCGCAAGTTGGTGAGAAAAGAAGTGTTTTGAGTTCAATCTCCGCATTGGTAAGCATTTTATTCACTTCTTAAGGATTATGGTTTATGTTTCTTATCTATTTCCTTCATTTATGCATTATTCTTGTTAAATTTGCGGAAACCTAGATTTGGGATCATATGCAACAAAAAAGAATAGAGAAAATAATGCAAATAGCAATCACACGTAACAAGAGCAAGACGATTTACATGGTTAGGCATGAAGCCTAAGTCCAAAGACAAAAACGAAAAAGAGCTTTCACATGATAAAAAACAGAGATGAGAGCTTTCACTATAATTGAAAACAGAAATTAGATACGGAAATCAAGAAACCCCCATATATAAACCCCCAAAACTCTAATCCCTGCTGGTCCGATTCAGACCCCAAATCAAATACAAAATAACAATACAGGTCAGAAAATTTTGGGCTGCTCACCTTAGCCCGTAAACAGGACATATTTGGGTTTTCAGATCGTCATCCAAGTTTTATCCTGGGTTGAACTATTGGTGTTGGGTTAATGTCTTGAATTCAACCAGAGATGTAACCTCGATGATGAATCCGAGAAAACCCCTAATATGACCCCGTATTCTTTGATATGATTTGGGGTCTGGATCGGACCCATGGAGAGAATAGCTTTATATTGGGGGTTTCTAGATTTGTTGTGTGGCCGCACTTGTTGATCATAGTGAAAGCTTTCTGACTGTTTTCGCCTGTGAGGCTTCAAGCCAAACCATTTAAATTGTCTTGTTCTTTTTGATTGTTGTTTGTATTATTTTCTCTCCTTTACTTTGTTGAATACGATCCCAAATCTGGGTTTTTGCACAACAAGATGGTTTTGGTGTATTAACATTTGTTTGTTTGGAATTTCTAGGAATTAAAGATTTTATAATGGTGAGTTCGCATGGCAAAAAATTGGTGATTGGTACAAGGTTGAGTAACGATATGATCACTGAACTCCCAGCACATGTAATTGAAAGGATACTAGTACGTTTACCGTTGAGGGATGCAGTGAGGACGAGCATATTATCGAGAGAGTGGAGATATAAATGGGTTACCCTTCCGAGTCTCATATTCGATGACCAATGCTTAGAAGCAGCCAATTTCATTAATCGAATTCTTTTATTTCACAGGGGCCCTATAGAGAAGTTCAAGCTCTCCAATTCAAACCTACAAAGCTGTTCTGATATTGATTTATGGATACATTTTCTATCCAGAAAAAATATTAAGAAATTTATTCTTCGTATTCGAAAGGGTGATCGCCATATAGTGCCTTCATCTCTCTTTTCTTGTAAAGAGTTGATTCACTTGGAACTCGAGGGTTGCATATTCAAATCTCTACCAACATTTGTTGGGTTTAATAATCTCAGGAGCTTACATCTTCAGGATATAACCTTTATGGGATGCACTTTTGAAAGTCTAATTTCCAGTTGCCCACTGCTTGACAGATTGACATTGTTATATTTTGATGGGTTTGTTGACGTTAAAATACATGCTCCTAATCTCACATTTTTGTTCCTAGCTGGTCCTTTCAAATCTATTTGTTTCGAAAACACAGCACTTTCAACTGTTCTTTTAGGTGCTTTGAACCAGGAGACGGCAGGAAATGTTGAGCATACTTCCAGTTTGGGCCAGGTTCTTGGTGGTCTGCCCCTTGTTGCGCATCTTTATGTGAATGGTAACTTTTTGAAGGTACCTACTTTCATCTATGACTTAAAGTAATTTTGGTTTATTTTACTTATTAGTCAAGAGCATTTTACTTGTATATATGGCTATTTTTGGCATTTGGCATTTGCTTCAACTAGTCGTTGGGTCTGGGAAATGTACCAAATAACCGTATAAAAAAGCTTGGATTATTGGGCTTTAATTTCAAAGATTTGGATGTGGTTTCAGCGGCAATTTGCTTGATTAAACGCACCCCCAAGTTACAGTTCCTGGAGATAACAGTGAGTTATAATGATTTGATTTCTTTTCTATGTCTTGTATCTCAGTGACTCATATTTGCATAGAACCATAACTGTATTTGGGTGTCATTGTCTTCCTTAGGTCTTACCCACCAGAACAAGTACCAACGTGGAACTAATTCTAGAATTTTTGAAGTCACAAGACTCCTCCCAATGCTCATTAAACCAATTACAAGTCGTGGACATTAAAGGCATTTCAGGTCAAAGTACTGAACTGGAATTTATCAAATTTTTGCTCTCTAACACACCAATGCTTGAGTTGATGAATATTGAGCTCGAGAAAGAAAAGGATGTCAAATTAATGACGTTCAAAGAGTTACTACGATTCCGTCGAGCTTCACCAAAAGCGAAAATCGTATTCTTGGTTTGATCATGATGGATATGATAATTTTAATGCATATGTTTGGTTCAAAGTTTTTTCTTTTTTGGGTGGTGGCTGTAGGTTGCGGCTCCTTAACTTAAGGTGAGTGATGTGTTGGTGGGTATGGTACATTTGGGTTTGCCATCAGAAATGTACAAGTGATTACAGATGCACTTGCTGCAAGTCATGTTTGAACAGTTTCATGATATTTATTGTAGCAAGTAACAAGTTTCGAGTTTTTCAAAGGTATATTATGCATATATATATATATATATAAGTTTTTGGTCTTCCTCTCCACTGCTACCTTTCTAAATTTTTTTTACAGACAATATAATTGACTGTTTGCACACGATTCATGACTCAAATTCACTAAATCTGTAGCCAAGTACAGATCATTCATCTTGTGTTATCTTTTGAATGGAGGACTGTCTTCTTTAAATGATAATAACAATCCCTTTGGAAGGTTATAGTTAACTATCCACCATCTTCATATTGAGAAAATTTAAGAGAACATGGCTCTCATTGATTCATTCAACCGTGATTACAATACCTCTAATAAGAAGTTTAAATAGACTAATACATGATAAAGATGGAAACCAATAGAAGCCAAATCACATCTATTCTAACTTATGCTAATCCTAATCAAATTAAATCCTAATTTTGCTAATTATAACATTATTTTCATAATATATTTATTTCTCTATTGTTTTTTTTTTTTTTTTTTTTTATAATATCTTATTTCTCTAATGGTGATTTTGGACAAAAATATATTTGAAGTACCAAACACTATTGCAGATCCCTGAAGCTTGATGATGTTCACAAATGCTTGAAGAAGCTTGAGGCAAGGAGATAATGTTTGATGGTGTTGAATTTCTTGAAAATGACCCAATGAACGGAAGAGTGGTTGTGTGAATTGAATAAATCAAAAAAAAAAAAAAAAATCCATGACGTGTTTGGATTTCCTCACACATCACATGTGAATTGGTTACAATAGGTTGTATAAAAACAGTAACAAGGTTTTTGATTTCCTCATGTATCGCATGAGAACTTATCACAATAAACTATATTCACATAAAATTGTAGTCGCAAGGGTTTGATTTTCTCATGTATTGCAGGGGAGTTTGCCACAATAGACTGTTAAATTCAAACACCATTTGCTCCATATTTATAAGAGGCACCAAATTCAAAAACCATCATGTGTCACCCTGTGGTGTGAGGGCATGGGGGGATAAGCAAATTTGGTTGTAACAGATCCTTTCCCCTAAAAAAAACGTGTTAAGAACCCGGATTGGACAGAATTAATAATTGAACTTTTTGTTACTGGAGAATGATTGTCAGTGATGGATAACATGATTTATTTATTTTAATATGGTGTCTCTCTTTGGACACCTACTCTTTCAACTGACCCCTTTGGTTGATGCTTTTAACCCCAATACAACATGTGTCAGCTTATAGTTGCTCACAGATATATTTTCATCGCATTACACATTGAGCACCTGGCCCTAAGAATTGATCCGTGTGACTGAAGACTTGACCCAAACTGAAGCACAAGTTGCACAATCCAACCTCGGTTAACAAGATCGACCCGCACCCAGCCCGTCTCACCAACAATGCCATGCGCTGCCGCCCCATGCTTTAATTTGTAATTCTCCATTATTATGCATTTTTATTTTGTATTCTGAACTTTTCTTCTGAGTTTTAGGTTTTATTGACTTCTAGTTTCCAAATGGATGTTGTTTCAACCCTTTTCTCTATTGTTCCAGCAGTTGAAGTAATGCTCGAAGATTTCAAGCTTTCTCCACCACCGTCTTCTAAGATATGCCTTCAGCTCGCTTGGATTGATGGGGTTTTTTTTTTTTCTTTCTTTCTCTTTGTATTTTAGGATTTTATTTTTTTCTTGACAGGAGCCGCAATCTTTGAATTTTCATATGATTTTCATTCATTTCTTATGTGGGTACGTTGCAATCGATTTGGGCATGTGCTTTTATTGCACATGTCATGGTCTCAAAGGTTAAAGACCCTACCTAACGTGTTCTGTTAGTCCTACAACTTTTGGCATATTGGTTAGGTAGTAAGGATTAATATCAGAGCCAGTACCAAGTCTTGCGTTCGAGTCGCAGAAGAGATGACATGTAGAGAGGGCAACTTGAGTTAGAGTAAATACCGCTACAGTGTGAAAAGGATTACCTGAATCTGAATGAGAACCATCACAAAAGGTGAAAATGACTACCTGACCAGTGAAAACTGCCAGAAGGTGAAAAAAGTTACCTAAGTGAGAGGTCAGTGTGAGTGTCGCCACAGAGTGGGTCATAAGGCCATCAGCTGAAGAGCAGTGTGGACTGTTACAATCCAAAGGTTAAAGAACCTAACATAACACATTCCATCAGTCATTGGGCTTTAGGCATAATAATTAGGTTCGTGACAGCACAAGGTTGACCCACCACTTCGTCTCCCTCCCTATTAAACTCAGATCTTCTTCCTCTTTTATGTCGGCTCCCATTCTCTCATTGTATTTCACATCTAGTTTCTTCAATATTTCAATAGACATTTGCTTGGATGTTCAGCTCAGGCTCCCCTAAAAAACAAACTCAAATCCAGGCTCAAGCTCAACTCAGTGAACATAAGATGAGGCTCAAGCTTGGCTCATGACAAGCTGATCTCTGAGCTAAGCTGAGCTAACTCAGCTCGTTGCCACCCATACTTCCATAGATCTGCATGCGTATTTTCGAATCCTGTGAATTGTTTGATTGGAAACAGACAGTCGTGCGGATTTGTCAGTAAATCAGAATGCTGTGATTATCCAGTTTGTGTGGTAAAGTAATTATAAATCCCCGTAACCCACAGTGGCATGCGGCCGTATGCTTTAGTTTCTAATTTGACATAATATGCATTTAATGTATTTTTGTAAGTCTCTTGTTTAATTTGTTAAATAAACCGTTGGAGAATAGAGTTCTACAATTGCACTTCCACCAAGGCCCTTGGGTTCCCAAAACCGGGGGGGAAAAAAAATAAAAAGATTAATGTTTCCTTTCTTCTATGCGACATTCAGTGATGAGGTTTGGAGTTGTTGTCTCAGTCACCAGTGTTGCGGCACTGTTACGTGAACCACTGGCTGGCACTTGGTGTTTACAGGGGTGAAAAGGACAGTTTACTTTGAATTGGGTGTCTTTCTAAGCTTGTACCCCTCGTAAACAACACGTTCCAGCTCGTGGGCACGCCACATAGCCACAACAAGGGCTGTGGGCACAGAGGATTCCAAGTCGATTTAATGACTCATAAATTGCATTCAGTGTTATTTCATAGTCAAGAGGGTTCTACGATTACTCTTTGCACTCAAAATAAATTTGGCTTTTGGGTTCCCCAGACGAAGACGATTAAATATTTTTTCTTCTCTTGTCCAACTTTCAAGTCTTTCCTGAGTATAAGTTACTGCTAAACTACTGTTGATCTTAAAAAAAAAAAAAAAAAAAAATTGTTTTTTGATGTGGGGTATCTATCTTTTCCATTTGGGTTGTTTATAGCTAATTGTTCTCAAAACTTTGCTTTTTTATTTAATAACTTTTTTTTGTTCTTCCATTTTTCTTCTGTTTTATTTTCTAGCTAGCAAACAAAGTATAATTCCATTAAGAAATAATTCCTGTTTTCTGTGAGGTTTCTTGGTGAGGAACCTAGTAGTGACGGTAAGCTGTTCAATCTTTGCCATGGTAACCTTTTTCTTCACTTATTAAAGATTATGGTTACTGTTGATTTTCTTAGTTCTTTTTTAAACAATACATCAATCTTGTTAGATTCTGCACTGTAGAATGTGCAGGTGTTCTAACTTTTTTTCTTGTTTGGAATTTATTAGGAAGCAAAGAGTGCAACTATGAGTTCGCGTTGCAAGTTAAAAACACAAAAAAGGAAGAATGTTCGAAAGCTTAATGACGATAGAATCACTGAACTCCCAAAAGATGTTATGGAAAGGATATTAGTCTGTTTGCCGTTACAGGATGCAGTGAAGACCAGCCTCTTATCAAGGGAGTGGAGATATAAATGGGTTACCATTCCACATATCACAATCGATGACGAATACATAGAAGACAGTAATTCTAAGTTGATAAATTTCATTGATCGACTTCTCTTGTTACACATTGGCCCTATAGAGAAGTTCGAGCTCATCACTTCTCGCATATGCATCAAGCGTTACCATATTAATCGACGGATTCTTTTTCTATCCAGAAACGGTATTAAGGAATTTATTCTATGTTATAATGGAGGTTGCCCCATTAAAGTGCCTTCTTGTCTTTTCTCTTGTAAGCAACTGAATTATTTGGAGCTCCACCTTTGCATTTTGAAATCTCCTCCAACATTTGATGGCTTTCACAATCTCAGGAGCCTAAATCTTCAGTTTATTACCTTTATCGGATGCACATTTGAAGTTCTTACTTCTAGCTGCCCTCTACTTGAAAGGTTGACATTGGTACACACTGATGGGTCCACTGATTTTAAAATCCATGCTCCAAATCTAAAATTTTGGACTTCATTGGTTTATTTAAATCTCTCTGCATCCAAAATGCTCAATTTTTAGCTACTGTGTCAATTAACTTGGAATGGGATGAGGATATCTGGAATGGGCAACCTTCTGAGGGCAAAACTTCCAATATGGTTCAGGTTTTTGGATGTTGTACTGTCATTGAGAAGCTTGATGTTCAGAATGATTTTCTGAAGGTATGATTATTTCATGTCCTTAATTGGAGCATTCTGTTTAGTCACCAACAATTTTCTTATGTATGCGTGTGTGTGCTTTTGATTTACTTCTATCAGTTCTTAGGTGTGGGAAATGTACCAAATAGACTACCGAATGCTTTTAACAATCTGAAGAAACTTGAACTTCATTTAATTTTCATGGATTTGGACGAATTTGCTGCAGCACTTTGCTTAATTAAAAGCTCCCCCAACTTACAGTCACTCAAAATATGGGTGAGCTTGGGTGAATTTTTTTATTTTTTATTTTTTCCATTTTGTATCCGTAGCATATAGTCATAACCATATTTGGACGTCTCTCTTTTTTTTTCTAGGCCAATCATGGTGACAAAGAAGCTGAAATGGACCCTGTTATAGAATTTTTGGAGAAACAAGACCCCTTGGAGTGCTCCTTAAATCAACTATTAGAAGTGAACATTTTATACATAACAGGTGTAAGGACTGAAATGGAATTTATCAAGTTTCTTCTCGAAAATACACCGGCGCTTGAGATGATGACTATTTTGCTCAACCATCAAATGGATGTTGAAGTAGGGCCGAGGACAATGAAAGAGATACTGCAATACCGTCGAGCTTCACCAAAAGTAGTAATCAAATTACTATTGACAAAGTTTAGATATGGTAATGCATGTGTAGGTTGTAGGGGTTGGACGGCGATAGAGTACATTTGAATTTGATGTTGAAGGATCGACAGACGTTGAGTTGTCAAATCTTGAGTTAATGGCGTTGGATAATCTTGACCAAGAGGATCTTCGCAAGAGAGGCAAAGATCTGTAAAATTTGGTATAATTGATACAAATTTTGCTATTTATGGAAAGTGGTAGAATTGGACGAAATCTGATTGGTTGAAAGGAAACGATGAAATCTTCAAGATCCATTCTAATTGCAATGGATTTTTCGTC
>JAOXJP010234743.1:0-10114 GCA_025762735.1 Platanus orientalis
CTAGTACCCTAACCCTTGGACTCTAGGACCACTACCCTAACCCATACACCCCCTTTCCACCTCCTTTCCTCAACCACACATTCCCATGGGCCTCACCATCCCTTCCACCTCCTTTCCTCCACCACCTCACTTCTACCCTCTCACTCCCCTCACCTCCTCATAAGAAACACACCTGCCCCCCTCCACCTCACTCCCATCTAGAACCCTACCACCTCACCCCCTTCCCCTCTACTCATTCCCTGCTCCCACCTCACCCTCTCCACCTCAGCCCACTTCATCCCACCTATAAGTACCCCCTCCAATTTTGTGCTCATGGGGAGGAGAAAAATTCTGACCAAAAGAAAACTCAAGAGAGAAAGAGAGAAAAGGAAAAGAGAGAAAGAAATAAAGAAATAAAGAAAGAGAAAGTAAGGAAGAAAAGCTTATAAACCAGGTTGGTTCCCTCCCCTCTCTTCATTTTATTGTCTCCTTAGACTCCTCTTGCTGTAATCAACCCACCCATGAACCCCTTAAAGCAGTCCCATGGTGGGACATGGGAGAGACAGACTTGTCTCTCCCCTACTGTTTTCTTTTGATCCACCCATGGTACAGGGACCATAAGTCCCTCCATACTTGGAATTTGGAGCTCAAATTTGAGTTGGAAGTCATTGACATAGTAAATGATCATCTCACCAAAATTTGAGTCCTAGAGGAATCCATTTGATCCTGGAAGTAGACCCCACTTTCTCACTATGATGGTGTGTTTTACATAACACATATTGAGCAGTGGGTGATTCCCAACTTTTTACTCTTTCCTCATTTGTGATTTTTTAAAGATTATTTCTTGATTACTTATTTAACTAACGAATAAATCTAAATTATTTTCTACAAGTCAGTTCTTTATATTTTCATATTTTTTCTGTAATTTTTATTGAACAAATTTCTCTACTGCTTTTAGCCTATATCATTTTAGTTATTTATAGTGTTTGCTAAATAACTTTGCGTGTACTTATGGTTTTGCTCTCAAAATTTTACAGTAGCTTCATAACTCCTTATTATGGTTCTCCACCAAATTTGAGCCCAACCCTATGTGTATAACTTTGTGAATTTACCCCACAACCCCAAGATTTCAAAGAGGTTTATGGAAAACTATACAGAATCCACCCCCTTTGGAAATTCCAAAGAGGGATTTATCCTAGGCCAATAGGTGTAAATTTTTTTATAGATACTAGAGGTCCTAACCTAGTTCCCCACAAAATTCTAGACCCATTGACCTTAGGAATTGCCCTAAAAGTCCAAAAATCAGGCTACTAGTCTACTACCTAGAATTGGTATGCCTGAACAACTTGTACCCCTGAACTTTAATTGAGTTCAAGATCAGGCATACAACTTATTTTAGGTGTACCCCACCCTATCTCATCAGACTTTGTTGGAAAGATCTCTCTCTCTTAGCTTTCCAAAGAGACCATCCACGCTCAAATCCGAGTTTTATGGAGAGAGATATGCCCATTTGAGTGTGAACTGTCCACAATACTCCTGAATTTTAATCCAGATAAAATTCAAGCGTACACACTGAGTTCCAGCGTACTGCCTATTTCAAGCATACACACTGAGTTCAAGCATACTGTCCATTTCAGGCATACAAACAAAGTCCAGGCGTACTATTCTGAAGGTCCAGTTTTATCCTAAAGGCAGAGCGAATAGGATATCTAAGAATTCTTTATAATTTATCCCCAATTAAAATTCCAATTTAAGATGTTTATTATAATACTTGGAATTTTAATGCACTTATGAATATGCTTTAATTATTATAAATTCAAGTGCAATGCAATAGCAATTTGAGATATTGATCTTTAAATTACTTTATGTTTTGACTTAAGTGCAAATGTGAAAGATCATATATGAAATGATCAACAAGCCATGTAAATATAGAGAGAAGAGTCAATTCACACCACATGCAAATAAGTAACAAAATATTTATAGTGGTTTGGCACTCGGGCCTACATCCACTCTCAAAGCTCACTATTGAGCTATCAAATTTTATTTAGATTGAATTACATTACAGTCAAGGTTAAAATTACAAAACATATTCACTTGCATAGCAAGCTCTACTCCCGATGTCTCCGGCAGGAGAGGTCTATACCCGATGCCTCCAGTGGGTATTGGTTTACACTATCGGTGTCTCTGGCAGTAGTGCTATAGTCTACACCCGGTGTCTCTGACAGGTGCAGTCTGTCTTCAGAGGGGTGCGGTCTACACCCGGTGTCTTCGGTAGGTGTGGTCTACACCTAGTGTCTCCGACGGGTGCTAAATACACAAAGTATATAAAATTCAATACAACTTACCTCAAAAGGCTTGTGTATTGCTTGATGCTCATGTCGG
This sequence comes from Platanus orientalis, assembly GCA_025762735.1. Classification (NCBI taxonomy): domain Eukaryota; kingdom Viridiplantae; phylum Streptophyta; class Magnoliopsida; order Proteales; family Platanaceae; genus Platanus; species Platanus orientalis. The sequence goes on from JAOXJP010234743.1 coordinate 2,362, forward strand.
TGGTTGCTCTTGTGTTGAGCTAATGTGCTAATGATCTCCACCAAGCTTCCAACAATGCCTTCATGCTTCTTGGAGCTTCACACAAGGGTTTACTTATGAATAAACCCTTCTCCTTGCTTCCCTCTTCTTGTTCTTACTATATAAGAGTGTTGGGAAGCACTCAAAGGCTCTTGATTTTCAATCAATGCTCATAAAAGTGAGCCTTTGGCTGTTAGGAGGTGTAAGATGCCTTGCTCTCTCTCAAGGAATTCTTCTCCTTGGTTTTATGTGTGTTCTAATGTGTTAGAGAGCTCATTTGAGCTTTTTTCATATTTATAAGGGACGAGTACAGTTGTGCACCTTTGATTTGGCATTTATCTCAATGGTCAAAAAATCACAGACATTGATCTGTTATATTTTTTGAATTCTTACGATTTTGGCTCGATCCCGCTATGTCGGATTGATCCGCTCGGATCGATCCAGCATCCCCGGATTGATCCAGTGTCTCAGTCTGAGACACCCAAGCTTCACAAGATCAATCCGATAAGTAGAGAATCAATCCACTAAGTGTGGATTGATCCGACCTACTCCGGATCAATCCAATTCCCCTATTTTTCTGCCATTTTGCCTAGAACCTACTCTCACTCACTTAGGATCACATGTAAGAGGCATTCATTAGTCCATATGATTATGTAAAGGTCTTTTAAGTTCTTTAACCTATGTCTACCATGTTAAATACCTTCACAAACCTTTCTTGAGCTTGATGAGCCTCTAGTCTTCAAGCTTTCGGACCTTGGCAACTTTGGGAATGGATCATCCTTGGGCTTCAAGTGATTAGAGCTCATCTTCCATCTTGGGAACCAACCACTTTGATGAAACCAACTTGACTCAAGACATACAATGTGCTCATGCCATGCCTAATCTACCACTCCATGTATTTTATAGATTATGAAATTGACAATATACATCAACACTATCTATTTCAGGCATACACACTAAATTCAAGCATACTGCATATTTTAGGCCTACACACTGAGTTTAGGCGTACACATTGGGTTCAGGCATACATACTACCTCTCCTCTCTTCTCTCTCCTTTATTTTCTCTCTTCCCTTCTCTCTCTCCCTGGCACTCTGCCATCCTCTCTCTCTCTCTTTCCTTTTTCCTGGCTGACGCCTCCTTGCGTGGTGGACTCTTTCTCAGGTTATCCCTCCCCTTCTCTTCTCACTTCTCTCTTTACCAGTGCCCTCTCCTTCCCCCCTCTCTATTTTCTCTCAGCCTTGCTGATGGCCCTCTCTCTCTCTCTTCTCTTCACACCCGCACCTCCTTCTCTCTCTTTCTCTCTCCCTTTTCTAATATGCCTCTCTCCCTTACGCAACCTCCCTTTACTCTTCTTCCCCACTTGGCAGACCCCCCCACGCTCCTTTCTCTTTCTCTCTCCACTCCTCTCTCACCCTCTCTAATTTCGACAAACCACCCTCCATGCAACCTCTCTCTCTTCCCCCTCCCTCATGCAACCTCTCTTTCTCTCTCTTTCCCTCTCCCTCACGTAACCCCCTGCACTCCCCTTCACATTTCTCTGTGCACCATCACGCCCCTCTTCTCTCTAACCTAGGGCAGTGCTTACAACCCTATCCCTCGACCATACCCTACAACCCCTAACCTCCTCCATTCTTCACTATAAAAAACCCCCATGCGAACAGAGAAGGGGGGCTTCTGTCACCCTAGGGAATGGCACGATGCTCTCTCACCCATCCTTCCAATTTCACCAATTCCCTTGGAAACCCCCCTCCGCACAAAGGACCCAATCAAAACCCTTTCTCTTAGCTGAAACCTTGAATGCCAGACTCAATATCCATCACTCATCCCAATTACTGAAACTGAAGAAGAAAGTACCTGAAGTGTGTTATATTCCAACTAAGAACACAAGAAAGGTCAGTGATGCAGTCCCACTACATGAAGGCTCATTTGATGATCCATTTGCTGTTATTTGATCTATAAATATCTCTTGAGGTTTGCTTTGACTAAAGATTGCTATTTGGGCATGCTGAGTAAGTTCTATTATATTTAAGGTAGAGGTTGTTTGATTTAACCTATAGTTCAAGGGTTTGCATGTATTTTGGAAGATATGAATGGCTTGTTGTTTGAAAATTTCTTTCCTTGAAAATCTAAGCACTTAGCATGGGATTCATTTGGATATTTGTGTTGAGGGGATCATGGCTATTGTTGGGGATTCATAACGTCTAAAAGATTCAGAGACACGAATAAGGATTGTGTTTAAATAATGTTGTGTGATATTAATAGGGTATGAGTAGATTCTCTTTGGTTGTGTGTTTCAATTGCAAGCTCCCTAAATAATAAAGTTAGTGCATTATGATACTATAGTGCTGTAAATTTTTTTTATTCAATAAAACTTTGTCCATGGGTATTATATGACTATAGCAACCTGTCCACATTCCTCACACCATGTGCACTTAGTATGAAACACCATGTCCATTTCAGCTGGTACACCCTTGGTACTGATGATACATTCAGGATAATGGAAGCTGTCTTATTCTTCTTGAGGGTGTGGGGCAGCACCTGGCTTGCCTTTGTTTTAGGTCCCTAGTTTTCATGAGTGTGTGAGGTAGCACCCTTACTATTTCCAGAATAAGTCGTTTTTTTTTTAATGAGGTCTACTACAGACTTGAACAGTTAAGAGAGGGATTTGTAAATATGTCGTTAAGGTTTGCAAAGGCTAGAACAAACCTGTCCTTGCTCCCTGGTAAATCAAGTGATTTTTTATTTATTTACTCTAGTTTCTAGTATAAAGATGATTTCTTTTGTGCTCTTGTTTACTTGATGGTGACTTAAAACTATAAAATTTATGTCTTTAATATTGATATTTTTGGCATTCTTACTTCCTTTTTTTTCAGAACAACATATGAAGATTTGAATTTTGAAGTTAAGTTGGCCTACTCTAAGCCATTCTTTCATATTTCAATAATGTTTCTCACCTTAGGTCAACATTTTGAGGGGCCCCTTTAGTTTATATTTCTTATTTTTGGTAATTATAGCATTTGATCTTCTTATGCAACAATGATGTAACTCATTTTTATGGGTTTGATTGCTTCCAGTTATGGTTCATCCCCTTTATGCGTAGATCTCCCCATTAGTACTTATTCTAGTTTACTCATGATCTCTATTTACTTACCCTTATGTTTGATTAAGATGGTTGTGTTTTGGCTTTCCTCTTTTATACCTAAAATCTCTCTACATATTGCGTTTAAAGTTTCAAGTTCACTCTTTACTTAATATTCTTGGCTAGCTAGCTAATTAATTCAGTTTGTGTATATTGGTAGTTAGGGTAGATCTAATTGTTTATGCTGTAATATATTCTTATATATCCAAATCAGAATCAATCTTTGAACTAGTTTATATTGTGGCCCATTCTTTAGCTAAGATTCTTTTTGGACATACTAATTGTAAAGATTTATATTCTTTTCTCGATAGCTTACTTTATTTGCATTATGGATATCTGTTTTCCTTCCTTTCCTTTTATTGCTTGTACCATAAATTCACTTTACTTGTTGCTCTTATAAATTAATGTCATTGCTTTTATATTAATCTCTGTTTTAACATGGTTATGTGAGAAGCGACAAATAAGGTATGTTTTAACTTAACCTTTGATTTATTTCAGTTCATTTACATTAGATGATTTGTTTAACTATGAACCATGTTATGTGTAAGAGATATCTAGAAGGTTTGGCTATGGAGTGACAATGCAACTACGATGCGAGTAGGTAAAAATGTGTATTTTGGATCTTCAGTTTGTGTAGAGTAATTTAGTTCATTTGATTAGAGTCTTGTATATATTCATTTTTGGAATTCATTGGTTTATGGAATATGGGATAACTTAGGTCATTACACTTAAATTATTTATGTAAATATGATGAATACGAATGGTGGATGGGTACGAAGCTGTCGAATGGACAGTGATGATGTGGTGGATGTACGATATATTTGGAGTGTTTTGTTGATATGTGGACCATTAGGTTATTGAAGAAGTGACATGGGGATCACTATTCATTCCTAGGGGGTCCATATTACAGCCGTTATGCTGCCAAAATTTTGGCAGAAATGGCATGTGGATTCCCTGCTTAATCTCAATAAAATGAGATAAAAAACAATAAGTGAGATGATTAGATTACAAACTGAATTGGCTATTAGATTGTAATGGGTTTAAAGTATGGAACTGCAACAGCAGATGAGGTGGGGTGCCTAACACCTTCCCCAACTCATAAACGAACAACTTATCTTAGAATCTTTGGGAGTTGACCAGTTTAAGTGTGGAGTTAGACATTTCAAGCAATTTTCAAAACTTATACTTATTTTGTTCTCAAAACTGATGTCCAGTCACATCATTAAAAAGACTAGTGGTGACTCCAAATCATTGTGGGATTTTACTACGATAGTTAAGTCTCTTTTCAAGAGGAATTTACCCATCGTGCAAAAATCAAGGCCCACACAATATACATCAATAATCTCCTCTTTTGAAAATTCCATGAAAAAACATAATGAAATGCATGGATGGAGTATAATAAATGTATGCAATATTATAGACTCCATGAAAATGCAAGAGTTACACATGTATATAAATAAACTCAATGGTGTGTCTTGAACTCTTGGACTCTTGAATTCCCCCTTGATGTGAGCTTGGGCTTCTAGTTCAAAATCTTTGCTTAGATTCTTGGTCTCACAACATGAAATCACATTTGACAAACAATACCTTTCTCAAGCCAGTATAGAATAGTCAAATAGAAATAAACATTATCAAACAAGCATACTCAAGCAAACACATGACATATAATATAAATGATGTATATATTTTGATTCATTGCATTAGAGAAGTTTTAAGTTTTAAATTTTAAAATTGCTATTGCAAGTTGCAATTTTAGCTCTTCTCGACTCTCTTAATTTTAGCTCTCCCCCTCAAATGCATACTTGATGCATTTCTCTACTCCCCCTATATGAGTGCTATATGAGTGCTTATATAGCATTTTCTCTCCCCCTTTATCCATGTCATTTTCTACATTTTCTCTCCACCTTTTTGTCATGAAATTGGCAATTGTGAATAATGAGAAGCAAGGAAAACAATCGAAAGATAGATAGAATGAGACATACGACAAGAAGTTGTTTTCCATTCATAAAACTTTTTTGGGGATTACAAAATGTGAGAAATGTACAAAAGTGACAAATGTATAAAGTAAATCACTCATCCTCATTATCACTCATCATCATCCTCGTCCTTGTCACTCTATGCCCGTAGGTCTAGAGGGACACTGGGATGATGAGGGAGCTCGGGAGTCACTGTGCTCTCCAATCTCTCAACTCGAAGCTCAATGCTATTGATCTTATCCACCATCTTCTCTAAATGGCCAATGATATGCCCCGACAACTCCTCGAGACCATCCAAGGTCTCACGAACATAGGTGGGCACTGGGAGCTCACCCTGCTAGGGAACTGGAGCTTGTGGAGGTGGAGGGGCAGCTGGCTCTGTTGGTGCTATTGCTAGAGGCACATCCGCATAAAGGACCACCTTGTACACAAGAGGTGGTGGTACTGCAATCTCAGAGGATCCTGCTTCTGATGGAGCAATCTTCCTCTTCTTCGAGTGTGTGCCCTCTTGCAGCATCCATCAGATAATCGATGGACCTATCTCGGCACCCTACTTAAGGGTGGTGCCATCCTTGGGGAATGAAACCCCACACACCTCTTGAAGGTGTATAATCATCATGCTGAAAGGAAGCAATCGGGAGGTGCTGGAGTTTTGTGCCTCAGTGATGATGATGTGGCACATAACAGCTGTGATGTCAACCTTCTTCTGCGTAATGAGGGAATAGATGACATGCACCATCGAGTCTGGCATGTCATTATTGTGAGTCATTGGGAAGAGGTTGTGCGAGAAGATCAAATTCAGCAACCTCACCTCTAGCAAGTACTCAGTGGCTTGTAGCTTTTTGAACCAAGTCATGCCCTCCTAACCAAAAACCTCAGAGATAGCGGCTTTGTCTAATTCTATTGGAGGAAATGCCACTGCTTGGCCAGTAGGCCTGGCTATCCCAAGTAATGTGGATAACGCTGGTGGATCGATATTTATCTAATCTCCATACACCTCAGTGTGAAAAGTGTGGTCATCAAGGCTCAAATCGTGGATGTTTGACTAAAACACCTAAACGGCCTCCTCTTGAACAATCCCTTTAATCATCATAAGGGATTCCCATCCACCAAACACAACCTCATACCTGTTGAGTGTGTCAAGAAGAGTCTTCTTATGGACGTGTCTCTCCGTAGCTATCGGTCTCCTCAAAAAATAGTGTGTGTAGTTAGCACAGCATGATGCATTGAGAAATGGCCCATAATTAACTGGTGGCAGCCTCGTTGGCTTGTGAACCCAAAATTTTGATGTAGCCGGGGCCTTCCCTTTATCGGCAATCCTCTTTGGCAGAGCCATCAAGAAGTATAGGTAGAGGATTTTGGAGTGAAAATGATAGGTGAACACACTTAGAAGAAAATAAGCAAATGGGAAATTAGTTAGAGTTGAATTTCTTTCCATTTTAAGCCAACTGACAGTTCGTTTCCCATTAGAACCGCTATGTCAGATCGATCCAACTATGCCAGATGGATCCGAGTAGACTGATCCAGGGTTATCCGGATCAATCTGGATGTGCTAAAAATGCCCAAATTGACCTTAATTGATCAATTTTTACACACTTAGCCTCCTCCTATTCGATCACTCTCTTTCACTTATGGTTCTTCTATGAATGTGACTCCTTTGTGTGGATAGTGACTCTCTCTCATGATTACTCAATCAATGGTTTTGAAGAATTTAATCATGAAATTCATGAGATACACCAAAAGAAATTGGGCATGATCAAAAGCATTTAAGAGTTGTAGAACATTAACACACCTTTGTTCCTTGTCCTTAATCCTTTGATAAGGAGGTCATCACTATCCTTGTCCACAATCTTACACATGTCCTTCTCAAAGTACACACCATAGACTTTGTCATAGATTTGACTTATGCAAATTAGATTGTGCTTTAGGCCTTCCACATATAGAACATTGGTGAGTGTGGGGATACCAAGGACCTTTATGGATCCCTTGCCAATGATCTTCGCAGTGACTTCATCACTAAATGTGACACTTCCACCTTGAGTTTCCTCACGACTAATAAACAATGACCTATCACAGTCATGTGTTTAGAGCACCCACTATCAAGGTATCACCTTGATATGCTATGGCTATTAGAACCGTATAGATGACTAAGAATTGTAGCTTTCCCTTCTTTCCACCTCATAGGACCTTTGTGATGGTCCTTGAGAGAATATATTTACGTTACCTTTATGGGAGGCTTGTGTATTTGCCTTTTGCATGGCTTTCACACAAACATTCTTAGTTTTTTTGTGAGGAGAAGATGTGATTGACATTGGAATTAGATCCAAGTCTTCTCATGTTCTTATGCTTTCTTCCCATAAAGAGAATCTTCTCAAATTTGTCATTACCTTGCACTAGCATGGAAAGTGACTTCCTCTTGTCCTATTCCAAATCTTATGAATTACTTGAGATACTCTAAGGACTTCCTTCAATTCTATCTCTTATGATATTTTTCTTCCTCATATTCTTTTCTCCCTCATTACGAAATGATTTGACAATGAAAGAAATATAGGTGGACCAAGTGATCTTGATAAACATATAGGTCCGAGATAGGAATTAACCATAATAGACATGAGAAT
>JAOXJP010234744.1:0-10114 GCA_025762735.1 Platanus orientalis
TCCAAATATTGAGCTGAAATCTTATGAAATATGGACTGACAATAAGGAAGGGCCTGGGGTTTTTTCAATAACAGAGAAAGCAAAGGAGAGACCCCATGTTGTCACCTTTGGCTCCTCTCTGTGCGAGAAGGTCATTACCTTCCTTAATAGGGCTAAGAATGCTCGGAGGGACGTGGCATTTTGATAAACCTGTCTGTCCCGGAAGTCTACGATTTTTCTAACCATGGGATCCAATGACTGGGGTTAGTTCATCAGAAATACCAAATGGAAGCAAGATTGGAAAATTTTGTTCATAGTGATTCCGGCTGATTTGGAGTTCTCTGGATGGATGAACCTTGCGTTGGTGCTCAAGCTGATGGTCGATGCGAAGAAGATGGTCCTGCCGGCTGCCACCGAAGGACCATATAATTACTCCTAATATGATGCCACAACCTGTACCGGTGATTCCGGCAAAGAAAAAGCCCAATGATGGTATCTCAGGAGTTCGGCTGTAAGAGTTCAAATCATCTAGATTTATGCCCGGTTGGCTGGCCTTTGAATCGAGCGACCTGCTTTGTTGAGTCAAAGAAAGAAATAGACAGGATGATTCAACAAGGCCCAATTTCTGTGGATGTCGGAGTCCTTCTGTTCAGAAAGTGGTCGCCAAAGCTCTGTGTGCTTCCCTCCTCTTTTTGCTGAAGGAAGCACGATGGATCAAGGTGTGGGGTTTGTCCCCTCACGTCTGGACGCAAGACATTTCCCAAAAAATTGGAGTTGCGCGGAGGGTTGGAAGAGGTTGACCATCACACAAGCAGAGCTGAAGTTATGTCCAGCATGCACCTCAAAGTCAGAAGGGACCTCCATGCAATCCCTAGGATCTTAAAGGTGAAGTCATAAGGGACAGAGTGATCCTTGTTGGTTGATGTTGAGTTGATGGCCAATGGTTGTGGCATTCCCGGCAACAGAGGTAATAAAGGGAGGAAGCATGGTCTGCAGGAAGAAAACAGGTGTAAATGACATTTTTGCCTTGGACTCCAACAAAAATTCCAATTCTCTCGGGGATTCTAATTCGATGGAAAGGGATGGTCGAATCCTAATGAAGACCTTCAGCTTTATGTGACAAAGGACTGGAACACCCCACTACAACATTGGATGGGCTTTTTCGAAATTCAAAATTTGAAGTTGGCGGCCTTTCTCAGCCTAACCCCAAGTCTATGGAAATAGGGTTCAAGCAACCAGGTGGGCTGAATTGGACCAAGCCCACAAAAGGTATGGGTTCACAAAGGGACCCAGTCCAACGATTATAGCCCAGCCCAAGGTTCCTAGGCCCGGATCCAACAATGCCCTGCTGTATGTGGGAGTCGAAAGGCCCAATTCAAGTGAGGTCTTGCGAGCGGGATCTGAAAGCCCTAAAGATTTCTGGTTCAGTTAGTCTATCCTCACCTCAACAGAAGTCAACAAAAGAGTTAACACAGGAAGTGATGGTTCTGGGGGGTGACGATTTGATCAATGATGTGAGGATTGACGCCTTTCGTGACAAAATCAACAAAAATTTTAAGCATGTTTGGATGATGGTACATTGGTTGAGAATGTGTCTTCGACTTCTTTGACCCAAGAGGGAGCGAGATCTGTTTTTGTCGATGGGAGGAGGTCTGACTGTAGGAAACTTTTAACCAACTCTGAACAAGAAAGGTAAGTGTTGTCAGCGGCTTCAGGTTGCAGGCATGAAAGTTGGGAAACCCCCAGGTGCAATGACTTTGAAAATGCCCTCCAGGTGGCCGAAATATGTAACTTGCATAGTAGATGGAACAAATACGAAAGGGGGGGGGAATGGGATGGGGACAATGATATGATGCCTAATGGTGATGTTGCACAGTTCACTACCCCTCAAGATCTGCAGCTTGACAAGGAGATTGAGACTCAATTAGTGGGTGATGTTTTGCTTTCCCCTAGTGAGTCTAATGATGAATAAATGTCTCAAGGTCAGATGGAAGGGATTGAAATTGATGACTGTTTACATGGGGAGTTCTTCGAACCACATCAACAAGGCGTTGTGCATCTGGTTGATTATCTGTCCTCAATTGGGATTGGGTATGGCTGCAAGAATGCCTCTTAGATTAGCCTCTCTGTGGGGGTGGTGCAAAATACTCAATGTGGGATTGCTTCTTCAAATCATATTTTTTCCCCAGGTACGAATGGTCATTTGAATTATGTTATACATAACTCCGTGTCTTCTCCTTGCCTTCTCTCTCTTGCAGGACCCATTTCTGAGCACTGCTCTCAATATCTTAGAATGATGGAACACCATATCTTGGAGGCAGGGGATATTGACGTGGGAAACTGGGAAGAGGCAGATGATCTAGATGAGAGCACAAAAGGAGAAGATGTGGATAGGTTTATTGACAAGATGGGCTTTATTGTGAGTGACAGTGATGAGAATGAGGTCAAACTTTCAAAATATTTAAGGTTTTCTGGTGGTAGGAGACAAGGAAAGAAGGTGGATAAAGGAGTCAGGGAGCTTAAGAAGTTGGTTTGGGATATGAATGACAGAACATTAGGAAAATTAGAGAAGTTGAAGAGGTCTGGAAGGATTTTGTCATCAAAAGTTGAGTAAAAAGATCTTGTCTTGGAATGTGAGAGGGTTGGGTGGTTTGGAAGAATGGTTCAGGCTTCTATTCAGAGCTGTTGTCCAGATATTGTTACTAGGCTTGCCCATTGGTCTTCGGGTTTAGATTTAGCGGATTGGTGTGTAGTGCCTGTTGTAGGAGGGATTTTGTGTGCTTGGAATCCGATAAATGTGGGTGGAAAAAAGAAGAGATAATCGAAAACTTTTCTACTTATGTTATGTTTAAGGACTTTATTGGTTGAGAGTGGATGTTCACTGGGGTCTATGGTCTGGCCTCGTCTACTAATAGAGATGAGTTCTAGGATGAGCTTAAGAGGTTGAGGGAAAGGTGGACAGGGTCGTGGGTTGTTGGAGCTGATTTTAATGCCATCCGCTTTACTCATGAGAAGAACTCAAGTAAAATCACGAGAAGCATGAGAGACTTCGAAAAGTTTGTAAGGACCAATAATCTTTGTGATAGCCCTCTTTCTAATGCCAAGCATATATGGACGAATGGGCAAGATAATCCAATAATGAGTAGACTTGATAGGTTTTTGGTCTCGGGGGATTGGGAGGATGTTTATCCTAACTATTGTCAAGAAGTGTTGTCGATGTAGACCATTGGCCGATTCTTTTGCAAACTACGGTTCGAAGCTTCAGACCCAAGCCTTTTACATTTGAAAACATGTGGGTTACCCATCCTTCTTTCAAAGGTTTTTTACACACTCGGTGGAATGAGTGACGTCGGTGGCTAGGGTGGCTTTTGTCTTATGGAAAAGCTATCATGTGTTAAAAGGAAGTTTTTGAGTGTGCGGAGTTGCAAAGCATTGATGGCCTCCTAAAAAAAGATGAAAGGAGGTCGAAGGAGCTAATTCGCATAAGGAAGGTGATGGTTGATATCGAGTGGATCTTGAGAGCTGAGAAAATGTTTTGGCACCAAAAAGCAAAGTGCAAATGGCTTAAGGAAGGGGGCAAGAACACAAATTTCTTCCATAAGATTGCGAATGGGCGGAAAAGAAAAAATATGATTTCCAACCTGGTGGTGGATGGGGAAGAGATTATGAATTTTGAGACCATTGCCAATGAAGCCATCTCTTTCTATGACAAATTGTCCAAGGATTCCAATAAGCGTCCCAACATTGACAACTTGTTTGATACTCAACTTTCAAGCGATCTTGCTCGAGTTAGAAAAGCTTTTTAGTGAGGAAATTAAAGTTGTTAATTTTGGGATGGATGGTGCCAAAGCTCTAGATCCAGATGGATTCTCTATGCTTTTCTTTCAAGAATGTTGTGACAGTTGTGGCGTCTTCTACTCAAAGTGCATTTATTCAAGAAAGGCAAATTATAGATAGTATCTTGATAGCTAATGTGTGGACTTGACAAAGAGAGCTAGGGAGCAAGGGGTGGTGTGTATGTTAGAAATGGATAAGGTTTATAATAAAGTTGATTGGGATTTTCTCTTCTAGATTTTGAAAAAAAATGGTCTAGGGAAAAGATGGATCAAGTGGGTGGAAGGGTGCATTAGTGGTCCCTTTTTTTGGGTGTTGGTAAACGCCTAAACGGGACCTCCAAAGGGTTTTTCAAATCCTCTAGGGGGTAAAGACAAGGCGACCCTCTATCCCCTTTTCTTTTCTCTCTTGTGGCAAATAGGATTTAAGTGTTATCTTAAGAAAGGCGGAGCAAGCTCACCTTGTGAAAGGTTTCGTTATGGGGGATGATAGAATTATGGTATCCCACTTGCAATTTGCAGATGATATCATCCTATTCCATAAGGCCAATACGGAAAATATTAGAAACATGGAGTTTTGTCTTAACATCTTTGAGGTGATTTATGTGTTAAAAGTTGAATATGGCAAAATCATAGATAGTAGGGATTCACGTTGAGGATGATGATATTCTAGCAGAGCTAGAGGATATTATTTATGGAGTACAAGGTGGGAAGGTGGCCGTTAAAGTATCTAGGTATGCCTCTTCGTGGGAGTCCCAAATCTATTTCCTTCTAGGATCTAGTGGTGGCGGAAAAGGTGTCAAAGAAGCTGATTTGAATAAGGCTTCATTGGCTAATAACCCAGTGTATTACATCTCTTTATTCAAAATGCCGAGAAATGTGGTGTTGACTCTAGAGAAGTATCAATGGGATTTTTTGTGGGAAGGTGGTAGACAAAAGAAGAACCATCTCATGAAGTGGAAAATGATTATGGAGATTTGCTACGAAATAGGGAAGTTTATGGCATTTCATCATTCTTAACAGATATGAGGCAGTTGCAAATGGGTGGGATTGCAATAAAGTGATTCCTCCTTCTCATTCCTTGTGCTAGAAACACATTATCAAGTGAGTCTCTTCTTTTATTCTCACACTAGGTTTGTCATAGGTAATGGATCAAAAATATATTTTTTGAAGGATTTTTGGTGGGGTAATGTCACATTAAAGTCGGCTTACCCTCGTCTGTTTCGTATTACATCTCACAAGAATCCCATGGTGGAATGCTTGAGTTTACTCATGATCCTTATGACTGGGAGCTTTTCCTTGTGGGTGATCTCCCGGAGGATCTTCACTTAGTCTATGTGTCGAGTGAAGACCAAGATTCCAGGATATGGACCCCCTCTTTGAATGGTATTTTCTCTTATAAATCCTTTTTCACAATCCTGTTTGTGGATCATGCTCTCCATATCCATTCTTCGGATTAGAAAATTTGGAATTCTCCTACACCTCCACGGGTTAAGGCTTTTAATTGAGTGGCCATCCGAGGCAAGCAAAACACCATGGATGTTCTTAAGAGAAAAAAGCCTTTTATGGTTTTATCTCCCTCAGTGTGTCATCTTTGTAGAAGATATGAGGAATCCGGAAATCATATACGTATTCACTGTGATTTTACTTATAAAGTGTTGCGTTTTGTTTTTCCTGCAAGCTCTATCCTTACAATTTGTCATGTTGGAGAAGTCTCGTGAGGATCTCGTTCATCAGTGGGGAGGAGGCATTAAAGGGGTGAGGGGCAAAATGTTCCTTCGTGCTCTTTTGCTGATTGACAATTGGATCTCAAAAATCATGATACAAAGACAAAAATTAGAAATTACTACATTTTAAAGAGCAAAAACATGAAGGACGTCATACCTAGAAGCTTGGAACACATGTTTTCAGGACCCTTTTGGGTTGTAAGAATACAATGGGAGTCAATGTTGGAAACCGAATTTGAAGAAGATGAAGCTGTATTATTGGTGATCAACAGACCTAAGTTAGTTATGAGTGAAGACCATGTGATCTCGCCACATGGTGAAAGCAAAATGTGAACACTGCAGGTCAGCAGCCAATGGTCTTTGGAAACGTGGTGACCCTCTATGGGCTAGAGGGTGATTTGAGATTAATTCAATAAGGGTGCCCTCGCGTGAGCTCTTTAAATGCAAATCTTTTGTGACTAAAACGAGTGTGACCAACGTGTGTGACATATACCACAGACTGACACATGATGTGTTTGTGCCTTTGTGGATTTGTTGCCTCTTTTTGTACACATACTTTTAGTTGAGCACTTTTTATGGTACACACCATGTGTCAGCCTGTGGTGTAGTCACTCAGTGGTCCCTATATTGGCATGCAACTCATCTTGGTCTTTTTCTTTGGCCTTTTCCCTACTTATATTCTGCCAAGGAATATTCAGGGCCACATTTCATACCAGGATAGGGTTGGCAAGATATTTTGTTTGGAGAGGCTCCCAAGACCAAAATAGGTCCATGAGTCATGCCATGTCAGCCATTTTTCCTCTTTTTTTTTTTTTTTTTTTTTTTGACAAGTTTTAACCCAATACCCCTCTGCCATGTCACACGAAGAGCATCAAATCCTATTTATATTAAAAATTCTAGTTGGGCAGCTTGGGTTGTTGATGAGGATATCATGCCACATAGCAGCTTTAGAGAGTACCAGCATAGGAGGAAGGGTCTCTTGACCCTTTGGATCAAGTAAGATGCTTGGAGAGGGCCATATGCCACGTTGGGCCTGATTTGGAGACTTCTAGTCATATTTTATGTGGGGTCATGTAGAACCCACACATGTAGACCGTGAAGAGACATCTTTGGCATAGCATTGGAGTCTTTAGTTTAGTTCTATAGTCCTTTGTGTGAGTTGTTTACTATTTTAATACCAATTGGGTTTTGAAACCAGTTAAGCTTTTGAATGGGAAAAAGTATAGGAGTTAGGATGAGCTCTTGGTATTCACCTTGAGGACTTTAGCTGGCTGGCAATTGATGTGGCTGGTTTCCTTCACCTTGAGGACTCATCAAGATGACGATCACAAAGAGGAGAACAATGGTGGTTGAATCTAAAACCTTGGATTTTGAAGAAGAATGGATGAAGAACGAACAGAATGTAAGAATAGTTGAGAGGGGAAGGGGTTTTTGGCAGGCCATATCAGTGCAATATCCCACGGCGAGATGGGTTCTGGAAAGGGTATCCGAGGTTGGGTCCTAGGCTTGTAATCTGAAATACACAAGAATGAGGAGGGATGGAAGACGTGTGGTTGTGATTCAGTGTAAAGCTAATAGTAGAGGCAGATACCTATTGATTTCATCAATCTCAGAGGAAGGTCAGTCTCGGTCGGTGGTTTTCCCGGAGGGTAAGAAAGGGTATGGGTGGGAAAATGTCATAACAGCCATGTCAGATTTGCTGGGAGAAATGGAGGAGAAACCAATTGGCCTGAATCAAGAGGAGCCTCGTATCTCGTTGCAGAATCTAGAGAAGACTGTAGTCTCTCAAGAAAGGGGGATAGAGTCTCGAGATGTTGGTATTCCTGGTGCAGATCCATTTAAAGCTGATCTCAAACAAGTGAAGGTGGGGGCCGAAATGGTTCGGTGTGGAAATTCACTAGGCATTAAAACATTTTATCCTAATGGAGCCGATAAAGGCAGGATTTGGGGTAAGGTTGTGGTGGCTTCCCGTGGTTCGTATGCTGATAGCTGGGTGGATTGTGGTCAACTGATAAGGGAGTTCCTGCAATGTTGGTATGCCCCTGATATTCGAATTGTAGATGGAGTTAAGGCTCTTATATTTCTGAATACTCTGGAGGACATTGAACAACTCATCCAAGGAGGAACAGAAGACCTGGGGAGAGTACGGTGGTCCTTTTTGAGGTGGACCCCGAAGTGTGGAAGCATCAATCACAGCAAGGGGAAGAAATTCTTGTGGAGATCTCTATCATCGGCCTCCCCTTCCATCTGTGGAACAAAGGGATTTTCAATGCCATCGGAAGTCTGTGTAGGGGCCTTGTTGGTGGAGCTGAATTACCGGTGGGAAGATGGAGTTCACAGAAGCCAGGATTAAGGTTAGGCAAAGTAATCCTGCAAAGATACCACGTTCGGTGGTGGTTTTCGATCAGGGACACAGGTGCCTAGTGATGCTTCAACCGGAAGCTTCACCCGCAGCATCTAAGGTTGGGGGTAGTGCAGACGTGGCAGAACGTGGTAAGCATCCAATGGCGTGAGAGGGACGTGCGTCAAGGAACCTGTTGTACGAAACCAATTCGAATTCAAAATTCAAAAAATTAGCTCCTACGTCTACAATTCCTACTAGCGAAGACAAAATCTCTGAATCGCTCCCTTCTAAAGATCAACCATCTTTGACAAAACAAGCTCTGCCTTCTTGCAATCGACCATCTTTGATGGAACAGGTTCTGCCTTCCTGCGGAGCAAAGTCGAAGGAGGTAACTGTCAACTTTGCCGATTTAGGGCATCGCGAGATATATAGCCTTGGGCCAGGGTCATCGACTGATATACAAAGCGAAAAGGTTGGTCGGGCCAATTCAGGGGCAGTTTTGTCCCACCTAAGGGGTGTGGAAGGAATTTTGAGATCGTGGAGGGCTCAAATAATCTCTCTCGGGGAATTGCAAGAGATTTAGGGCATTTTTGTCCTGACATATTAGTGGAGGGTAATTTGGGTAATGCTGAAGGCTATTTTATAAATGTGCCTGACGGGGGACCTTCAGCTGAGTGTGATACCATTTTGGAAACGAGAGTTTCGAAGGCGAGATGCGAGGAGATGTTGGGAACTTCTTCAGCTGGGAATTCGGAGGAAGGTCACACAAGTGAAGATACTGTGAATGATCGGGTCAATTTACTGCTTTCATGTGGTGAGGCTTCGAGCCGTGTTCAGGTGATTTCATCGTTGGAAGCTAATTCCCTATTATTGGGGGAGCACCAGGGGAATTGAAGGGTGGTTATCGACCAAAGTTTTTCCTCCAGATTGTTTTATACTAAGCATTCCGGATGGATTCCGGTGCGGAAGAAATCCATTTATTGTCAAAGATTGGTCAACGAAGATCAAGTGCCTAGACTTGTTGAGACCAAGACTACTGGGGAGGAGACAGTACAGTTGGGTGTTGCAGGTTTAGGCAGGGGGTGTTCGTCTCCTGGTTTGTCTTCTTCAGGCACTAAGGAATGTCGGGCTTTAGCTCCAATTGCTCAATCGGTGCTTTGTTTTGAAGGCTCTGATCTTTCTGTCCAAGGGGATATTGGAGGGAGAGACTACAGTCTGGGTTTTGATGCTTATTTTTCATCGATAGGGGAGACTGTTAAAAAGATTCATGATATAGCCTCTCTTTGGTCATCACTCCGACTGTTGAAGAGGTAGAACCAATTGTAGAAGTTTCTGACTGGGTTATGATGAAGATTGGGGAGGTTAGCAAAGTGATTGGATTATCCTTTGAGGGTTTGGAAAAGGAAGCTTGGGCCCTATTTGCCAAACTGGAACGTAAGGCCTTCTTACCGTCATCCAAAGAGGTTTTTATTCGAAAACCCCATCGGGAACTTAAAAAATTACAGTGGAGTTTGGCCTATGGTAGGGGTTTGGGGGTGCAGGGCAGTGGGAATGGTTCGTATTATCGAGGGAGTCTTGGAGGTGCTGATGATTATTAAAATACTTTCATGGAATGTAAGGGGCCTGGGTAATAGGGATCGTAGAAGAATGCTAAAGGCGGTCCAATGAGCAAAGCCGATTTGGTCCTGGTTTAAGAATCCAAATTGAAGTGTCAATCGGATGATTATTTCGGAAATTAGTAGCTTCCCCAGCACAGGGTGGATATTTCTCCCCTCAATTGGAACAGCTGGAGGCATCATCTTTTTTTGGAACAAGAATAGTATTAAGGAGATAGACTCAAGGGTGGACAGATTCTCAACTTCCCTTACAGTGTTTTGTTCCGAGGAGACTCAAAGGTGGTGTATTACAACTGTTTATGGTCCTTCAGATGGTTCCCTTTTTTCGGATTTTCTAGCTGAATTAGATATGCTAAGGTTATCCTTTGACAATCCTTGGTGTATAGGAAGGGACTTTAATGAGGTCTTGTTCTTTGATGAGAGGAGTAGGGGTGGTCGTAGGACTAGGGGAATGAAGTTATTTAGGGATTTTGTTGACGGGAATAACCTCCTCGTTGTCCCAAGCTCTGGACCCAAGTTTACATGGTCAAATTTTTAGGAAAGACCATCAATGAGCAGACTTGACAGATTTCTGGTATCCCCGGATTGGGAAGATCTCTTTTCTCCGCTTGTAGC
>JAOXJP010234745.1:0-24125 GCA_025762735.1 Platanus orientalis
TAGTAAGTGAATCTTGCATACTATGGTTGATTTGATGTAACTTTCTCTTGGATTCCTTTGATTCTTGTGTTTTGGTTATGAAAACTCTTTGGAATCTTTGAAAATATGTGAAGACCTATACTTTAAGCTATTGAACCTTGTGATTATTTTGATCTAAGCTCATCTAGTAAGTAAATTTTGATTACAATGGGTGATTTTGCTATGAACATCCTTTTATTTCAGATTATGTGATGTTAGCCATAGAATTTCTTAAAACTACTTGTTATTTTGGGTTTAATGTCTTGGAACATGTTAAAATTGTGAATCCCAGCTTGCTAGTGAGTTCGTATGCTCCATATGCTTGGAATACTCCTTTCTCCTATTGAAATTTTTGAAAAAATCTATAGGATTATGCTTGTGATTATTGATTTTGGTTTAATTCTTGGTTCTACACCTACTTTGTGAAAGTCTATTGATTGTAGACACTGTGTGGACTGATTTCCTTCATACAATCCTTAGAACATATAAAATCTGAATTTTTTCCCATGAAAATCTTTGAAAATCTATGTGAAGTGTAAATTCCCCAAGATCTATCCAAATTATGATTAATTTAAAAAGTAATCTTGCCTTGCCTATTGTTTGGAACACTAAAACTGATATTGGTTAATCTTTATGATTTAATTTGATGGAAGACCATGTGAATTCCTTAATTTTTGTGGAAACATCTTAAACTCATTAACTCTATCGAACTCTATGCTTCTTATGTGATTATGTACAATATGTGAACCCTCGAATTCTAACACATGTTTGAATCATTGAATCTACGTGAGATCTTAGTGAATCACTACAACCTCAGACTTATGAAAATGCAAATATTGAATCTAAGTGAACTATATGTATTTGAAATGATCAGTTTATGAAAATAAGATGCTCATGCTTGTTTCGCACTTTATGAAAATATCTTGATTATCAAAACTATGTGGACCTTCGAACCTATCGATGCAAACTCTTTTGGACTTTGAACCTTTGACTATTTAGGCCCCTTCACTGGGCTAAGTGTGACCTTTGAACTATGAACTTTTGGGCCTTGTGATAGGGCTAAATGTGGCCATTAAGGATCTGGGCCTCAGCACTAGGCTAAATGTGGACATCGGGGCCCACTTCAACTCTATTAGGTGGGCATCAGCACCCACTTCAGCTCGCCGGGTGCCAACCCCCTTTCCCTATGCGAGGGGTTGGTGCTTTTGCTTGGAATCGCCACTAACTCATGGTTAACTGATGGATTTAGACATTGGTTCTCCTCTTCCTTGAAGAGGAGAAGTCTAGGTTCGAAAGTCTAGGGTTTAACTCTTAATATTGATCTGTATTCCTAAGATTTAGGGTAAGTTGTTTGATTGCACTTAGGGAAGGTGTTAGGCACTCCAAATACACATCTTTTTAGGGCAGCTTCTCCCATTCATATGAGTTTTAATCATATGTCTATGTCCATGCTTTGTTAAGTTTGAATTAAAGGTTTGCTAGATTTTTCTCAAGCTCTACACCTGATTTTACTCTCAACGCCTGATTTTTCAACCCCTAAATTTAATTCAGGGTGAAAATCAGGCATTGGCTATTGAATAATCTAGAAATTGTTCTTAATTTTGTCCTATTCTAATTACAGGAGACCCCTCATGGGTTAGGTCTTTAGAGGGATGGTGGACCCCTCTAAATGGCTTACTGATTGGTTCCTTAGGGTTAGGTGTTAACCCTAATGGAAGGGAGAGAAAGGGAAAGAAATTATGTTTTTTGTCTCATAAGCTTAACGCTTGTTTTTTTCTCAACGCCTGAATTGAAATCAAGTTTTGGGGAAGCTGATCAAATCAACACCTTTGTGTAATATTTTGGGGTGGTTTGGTGGGTCCCAGCACTGTGGGGCCTATGGTTTGGGATGAGGGAAGTCTTCTAGGGTTACACTGTGCAACCCTAGAGGTCTTGGGTATAGGCCACGTGGAGATATGATCTCCCAAAGTAGGCTACGTGGTCATCTGTTATAGGCCTAACGCCTATTTTTTGGTCTAACGCCTAAATTTTAATTT
Organism: Platanus orientalis; assembly: GCA_025762735.1. Lineage (NCBI taxonomy): Eukaryota > Viridiplantae > Streptophyta > Magnoliopsida > Proteales > Platanaceae > Platanus > Platanus orientalis. The sequence continues at coordinate 2,055 of JAOXJP010234745.1, forward strand.
AGGGGAAATTCAGGCATTGGGTGCTAAACCAGCAGCTAACTTGGGTTTTTGGGCCACCAAAGTGGGGCCTAGAGGGGTAAGGTCTCTCCTGGGTCTTTACACTAACCCTAGGGTGGACTCACACTTAGAAAATTTTTGAAAAAGATGATTTTTAAGGCCCAGGCTTAATGCTTGAAATTCACTCCAACACCTGAATTTCCATCCGACACTTGAAATTAAATTCAAGCGTTGGGACAGAAAAATGGCCCATAGAGGTGCACATGCACATAAGTGAATTCTATAAGTTGGGAATGCCTTGGGACAGGGTTGGAGAAGAATCAGGGCTCCCTATGGTGGGTCCCAGATCTCAACGCTTGTTTGTGCAACACCTAATTTTTAATTGACTAAAAATCAGACGTTAGTTACTAGGAGAAAATCCAACAGCTGGATTTCTCGGTTTTGGGACCCTTAGGGTTTTGAAAAAATTCTGAGCTTAAGCATGCTAGTAGGCAACATATAGATGAACATCATATAAAAAAGTGGGCTTTAGATCATGCATAAAAAATTCAAACCAAATTCTACAAATATTCATCAAAACTAGGTTTTAAAAGACCCAATTTTTTGGGTCTGTTTGGGGGGCCATCTCGAGGCCTTCCACAACTCCTAAACTCATGAAATTAAATCTATAATGTCATGCATATGTATAGTCTAACATATTCAAATTTGGGCTCAAACAGCCCTCTACAAAAATAACATGGAAATCAATAAAAAATAAAAGTGGAGTATGTTGTTAAGCGTCTACCATGTACTCGAGTTATAGTGCTCTAGCATGAATTGGACAACATAACAGTAAGATCATTGACATATATTGAAGGGGGAGATGAATTTGAACTTGGGTTTAGGCTTACCTTACCTTGGGATTGAGGGATCTTCCTATTTTCCTCTTCTTCATCCTCTTTTTCTCTTAGCAATTAGGGGTTTTTGTTACCAACCCTAAGATGCACAAATTTGGGGCTATTTATAGCCCTAATTGGTGCAATGGAGGGTTGGGATTAAGCTTGGGGGTTTCTAGGTGGAGGGATAGGATGATGTCTATCCTAAACTTGGTGAAGGGCTAGGATGCAATCTTGGTGGAGTGTTGAGATTGATCTAGGCTAAGGGGCATGGATGGGTGACTTGGCTAAATGGAGGGGTAGATCTAGGTTGTGCTAGTTGGATGGAGGGTGTGCTATTGAGTGTGGATGGAGGGAGGTAGATGGTAGACATGGGGGATGCCTTTTGGCATGCCCTCATTGGTTGTAATCTCAAAGAAGGGGCATCAAGATGCCAAATGGTGGGTTGTGAGGGGCTCTATAGGGATATGAAATTCAACCCTTTGATCCAAGGGTGGAGGGTGAGAGAGAGGATGGGAAGATCCCAATCCAAGGGTTGCCAAAAATGGCTAAAGGATGTGAATGCATTTAATGCAAAATATCTCTTTTTTAGTTCATTAATTTTGTAATGATTACTTCTAATTTTTTGAACCCTTTCTATGTCGTCACTCCTTATGAGCTCTTGAGCTCAGAAGTCAGCCCAGTTAGTGTCAATTTTAGAGGTCGCAGATGTTTCGGTTGCGCTGGTCCAGTTAGAACCAAATTATGAAAATGGTAAGTATGTGAATCAAGGTTTTTGACCTGAAAAGCTCCCAGATGCATTTTGAAAGGGAAAAATGGTAAAATTGATCCTAAATTTTTTTTGATGAAAGACGGCCCCTAGCTCAGGTGATCCATAGCTTTTGACTACACTCGATTCTGATACCTGGGTAGAAAACTAGGTCGAAAACCCTATTTTGGGTAGGGGAACTCAAGGCTGGAAATGTTGCTAGTTTTTTTTGTAGATTTATGTTATGAACCAAACTTGGGGGAATTGAAGCCTAGAGAGTCCCAGAGCTATAAGAGCTTACAGATGGAATTTTGGATAACTAGATAATAACCGAGAGCTTTTCAAAGCAAGGTCACTTAGAGGGATCGAGCTTCTATAGCTGCTTGAAGATTGACTGGATTAAGTTGCTGAACATTCTCTAAATCAGGAGTTTATGAAATGATCTTTTGAAGGCAGAGGTGAAACTAAGAAAATGGGCCTAACCTTGCTTTATTCTGAGTCCGATGGAATTTTAAGGGCAGTCTGCATGCCAAATATAGACGAAATGTGTTTTTTCTTAGCTTGGGTTGAAATGATGGCTTGGGCCATAGAATTTTTGTAATCCAGTATAAATTTGATAGATTGAAGGCCCTGAATTTACTGTGGGGTGGCCACTGACCAACTAAATTTCTAAATTTAGGTGGACTCCTGGGAGTTGGTTGAGCACCTGATTTTTAGACCTGATTTGTTGCACTTTTTAGAATATTTAAGGGAATCTTGATAGATAAGTTTTCCAAAAGTTCATGCTCCTTAGATAGTTTTTAAAAGGCCTCACAATTCGGGAGAGATGGACACCAACTGATCTTGATTTGGAGTTCTGGAGAACGTTCTAGCTCCATATAAGCAAAATGCAACAAAATGGCTTTTTGACCCCTTGGGGAAGATTTGAGATTTCACAAGGGTTCGAGGTTTCAAAATTCCCTTCTAAGACCTGAGGATTTGAAGATAAGGCCAAGACCGAGATACAAAGATCGACTTTTCTGGATTCGAAAATTGGATGAATCTCTGAGAGCTCTTACAAGGGTCATTTCTGGGTCAGGGTCATCATAGATTAAGAAATTGGCTGTTCCCAATCTCAAGCAATGTCTATTTTGTGTTGAGTTCCTTAGAATTGGGAGACTCAGGGATGCATAGGATCTAAAATTGCACCATTCTGATGAATGAAGAAGCTTTGGGGGCCTTTTGAGTGTCCAGGGGTAGATGCTCTAAGGTGAAAAAAGTAAAATGATAATTTTCACCCACGGGTTAAAAAATGTGAAAACGAGAATTCTTCATTTCTGATGCTTCACGATAGGAAGGCTTATGTAGACTGGCAAAATTCAGTAATCTGGATGACAGATAGTGAGTTTTGGGCCTTTGAAGGAAAAAGGGAAAACTTGTAATTTTTCCACTTGTGATGCTTTGTTGAAGAAAAACTTATAGGAGGTGGAGAACTTGCTGATGACATTGATGGAATTCTAAAATGTGGACCCTCAAAGTCCTGATGATGCGTTTGTGTGTGATTAGGGTTTGTCCTGAAATGGTGCATTTTGAGTTGTAATAGAGTGCATTAATTGGATCCTTTGCGACTGGAGTATCTGTAAATACCTCTTTGGGGGTGCGTAACGACTTCGAGTCTAGGTTTGTTCTTCCTAAGCCATGGGTGCTGGGATGTTGATGTTTGAATGTTGTTATGCTATCCTTATGTTATCACATAACCCGAGTCAAAATTTGGGTGCTGACATTAAGTATGTTTACTAACTCTTTGGGTCATGTCATATGGCTAAATGTGGCCGTTAACGATCTAGGCCTTAACACCAGGCTAAGTGTGTTCTATTGATATGTGGGCTTTGGCACCGGGCTAAGGATGTTCCCCCTTTCGACTTTGGGATATTGAACGTTGGAACCCTTTGAATATGAAACCTTGTGGACTCTAAACACTTCAAACACCAAATTCAGAACACTTCGAATCTTTGAACTTCGAATATTGGACATCCGACCATTGTGGACTATGTGGATTCTAAATACTTTAAACATCAAAAGTCTAAACACTCCAAAATCATAGAACTCCAAATACTTCAGGACTAATGCGAGCTATCAAAATTGTGGACTTTGACCTCCATAGGATTTATATCCATGTATTAAACCTTTGACTTTTGTTTGACATGTGACTATTGTTATTCAACACTAGTATGATTATGATTAAAATTTTGCCATTGTTTTTAGCTTTGTATCGACCTTTGTACATGCTAGTATTCAAATCTATGTTTCGTTTCAAATTATCTATACTCTGTTAGATTTCTTATAGGTTGGGACTAACCCAACCATTTGTTTTTTAGAATGATCATTGATGTAGGTCCCTCCTCCGAGAGACTCAATCCGACACTCTTTACTTTTTTGTGTTTACGTTATTTGTTTCAAGCATTTTATTGGACCCTCTATATTGGGCTCATATTTTGGATTAGTAGGCATTTACTTTCCTCTTATTTATTTAGGGTGAGAGGGCACCCTAGTGATGTTATTTGGCATCTTTACTATATTGACTACTGTGGAGATTGTAGTGATATTTTCATTTTGAGATATTGAGATGATACTACTATGATCTCGTTGTTTGGATTATGCTTCTGCAAACTATCGCTCCGAATATGTGTGGTTATTAGATATTGAATACGCTTCCCACAAGCTTTTGAAATCTGACTATTGAATTAAATGGACTCATACGATCCTAAGTTAAGAATTAAATGAGAACTTGTGGACACTATATTAGACTACTTTGGACTTGTCCACCGGCCCATGGTTCGAGTTATATTGACATGTGACCACCGGATTTTGGATAAGTTACGAATTTGAATTCATATACAGATCCATATCTGAAACTGGGTTCAGGGGCATGACAATAACCGTATGGTGCAATACCATAGGGATATGCCTAGAATCCTCAAGAACAAGTCATAGGAGTCCTTGAGGAACTGTATGGACATGGTCTTAGACGGGCCACACGTCTAGCATACAGGAAGCCATACCCAGAACAAATTGATAGGGACTATGACTTCCCTTGAGGGTGTAAGATACCCGATTTTGCTACATTTTCAGGAGAGGATAGTAAGACGACTATGGAACACATCATCCATTCACCACGCAGTGTGGAGAATTTTTTAACTTAGGGAACTACAAACTTAGGTTGTTCCCCAACTCCTTGACAAGACAAGCCTTTACTTGGTATACTAATCTCCTGCCAAACTCGATATGAAGCTAGGAAGAAATGAAATATAAATTTTAATCCCACTTCCCTCTAGCAGGTATAGGAGTGTCGATAATGGATTTAGCCAGATTAAAACAACAACTAGGTGAAATGGTTGAACAATTTATCATGCGGTTCAAGCGGGCCAAGGCCAAATGCCTAAGCAGATTACCGGAAGTTGAGGTCATGAAACTCGCCCAGGATGGCCTTAACTTCAAACTTAGAAAGACGTTCGAAGGAATGAATTTCTTCTACCTATTGGAATTATTAGAAAGGGCTACTTGCTATGAAAACATCCTCAGAGAGGAAAACCAACGACATACCTCCTTGTATGAGACTTTCTACCAAGACCCAAATTATAAGATTGATTTAGCAGAATTTGTACGGAACCTACCTTTCACATGTGATTCCTTGGCTAGGAAAGATACCTAAGCCCAAGAATCGAATAGGCCAACAACAACAATAAAAACATACTCCTTTGACTTAAATAAAGCAAATCAAATATTTGATCTGTTGCTTGAAGCCAAGCAAATCAAATTAGTTGGAAGACATAAGATCCCAACACGTGACGAGTTAGGTGCAAAGGATTACTGCAAATGGCATAATTCATTCACACACTTGACCAATAAGTGCGTAGTGCTTCATAATGTCATCTAGGAAAGAATCAACAAAAAGTTGTTTCAATTTCCTAATAAAACTGAGGTCATGGAGGTAGACACAAACCCCTTCCCGAAATTGGTAGACGTCAATATGGTCACCATAAATTAGGCATTGAAAGGGAAACAAACAAATATCAAGAAAGCTAACAAAAATGCTAAGCTCAACAATGTTCAATCTTTTGCAGGGCTACATTTAGTTAACCAAGTATTGCAACCAAGGTCACCGGCTTTGAAAGAAGCCCCAAGAATGGTTGACCACGGAAAAACATTACTCGAATGCCCTGACACGATGGCTTGGGAACCACAACTCAACAACAACAATGATGAGAGGTTTACAGTTGATGAAGATGACTTCTGCCTATGTGATAGGTGTGGCAAGATAATGGGTAAGCTTATGGCTGTGGCTTCAAAAAGGGAGTTGGAAGTTCCCGCACCAACTGAGCCTACAATGAAGAGGAAGGAGCTTCCTCGACCAATAAAAGTGTCTAAAGCTCCGCATATCAAGGATTGGCAGCCCAATAAATGGGCAAGGGAGAAAGGTTAGTATGTAAACAAACCTTTGATGGGAAGGGAACCATCTCGAGAAGCTTCCCAACCCATAAGGATGGTTAAACCACCTCGAGGAGAGCTCGACAGATAGGTAAAGGTGACTTCACCTACCAGTAGACATTATGTAAAAGGTGCTCCAATATACAAATATGGATACAACCCTGAGTCTCCATCGATGACAAGGACTCAAAAGAGAAGGTGGCTTCGATAAGGGAATCCGAACCAGGAGCTGGAAGTGTAACAGGAAGCACAAGAATGAAGCAACCATCACCAAATAGTCAGTCATCCCCATCTCAACTACCAAATTGACACATCATCTGAAGATGAGTCAAATAAAAGGGAACTAAAGAAGTTGGAGAGGGGATGTTTCCCTATACTCAACATCAATGATAATCAGGAACCTAAAACCATATGTGTGCTCATTGATCGAAAACCAAGGAAGGCCGAGAAATCCAACCAAAACAAGCTTCAAGATATCCCACCAGGCATCCAGGGTAAAGGAAGAAAAAACCAGTGGCAGGAATGTATGGCTTGAATAGATATAGTAGAGTTGCCTTCTGAAGAAGATGATTTCGATGACTTTGGGAACGAGGGACTATTTGTAGATTCCTTCACACCTTCGAAGTTAGTCACAAATGAACCACCTAGTGACATAGGAAATACGACCATGATTTGCTTGGTAGTTGTCCCAAAAAGGTAGTCTACTACAACATGATACTCACATTGTCCATTAAGTTCAAATCTCAACAAGACCAGGCCTCTGAGGTCAAGAAGGAACTCTAGGACATCATCACCAAAAAATCAGTGGTAGTTGAACTCGAGGATGACACATTGAAGGGAGTCAAACCAAAAACAGACACAGAGGATGTAAAAGGTAAACTCATCTTTGACAAACCTTCCAAAAATATGACCCAACACTTAAAAACTTTATATATAAGAAGGGTCAACCAGTAAATACAGTGTTAGTTGAAAACAAGGCAGTTGTAAATATACTCCCTCTCTTTATGATGAGGAAGCTATCAAAGGTCAATAATGACCTAATACCAATAGACGTATATGTCTGTGGTTTCTCTGGGAATGCCACTGGGACCAAAGGAGTCCTTTCCTTCGAACTAAGAGTAGGAAGTAGGACCCAAGTAACAACCATTTTTGTAGTCAATACCTCATCTAATTATAATGCATTATTAGGTAGAGATTGGATACACTCAAATTTTTGTGTCCCTTCATCTTTGCATCAATTATTATTATTCTAGAATGACAATAACTCTGTGGAAGTGGTACATGTAGATTAGAAACCCTTCCTAGCCTCAGCAAATAATGTTGAGGCCCACCTTTATGATGAAAATATTGGAACTATCAAGTTGGTGGGATAAGAGAGCAAAGGAAAACCCACAGAGGTTACCATCCAGAAAATTTGAGAAGACAATACTCGATAATTAAGGAATTTGAAGAGCTGTGTAAGGAATTAGCTAACCCCTGCTTATCGATAGGGCAAGAAAAATCGGGCCCAGAAAATAGAGAAGGGCTAGATGACTATCTTGAACCAAGAAAAAGAAGAAGCCATACAAATGGTCATGAAAAAATTGTCAGGATACTTGACAGAAAGAAAAATTGAGATGTATCTTGCTGAGTGTACCACATACAAGAAGCCCTATGGGCATGAAGTCATAGGAGTAGAAGAACTAAGTACAATCCCTGCCAAGTTGGATGACTTGAAGGCCGAAGTCCAAGATAATTTGAATGAAGTAAATTTTGGTTCAACAAAAGACTCATGCATAACATATGTTAGTGCCAAGCTCGATGTGCCAGAGTTTGAGAAGATGACAATAGTCCCGATGCTATACAAAGACTGTTTTGCTTGAGACTATTCAGAAATTCCTGGACTCGATAGAAAGCTTGTTGAGTAGAGACTGCTGACAAAAGATGGATACATTCCTTTCCAATAACCACCTCGACGAATGACCAGTGAAGTAGTATTAAAGGTCAAATAGGAAGTCGAAAGGCTACTAAAGGTAGGGTTTATCCACCCTACCAAGTATGTCCAATGGCTCTCAAACATAGTTTCGGTTATTAAGAAAAATGGTAAATTGAGAATCTGTATCGACTTCAGAAACCTCAATCCTATCACCCCAAAAGATGAATATCCTATGCCTATGGCCGATTTATTAGTCGATGGTGCTGCTGGGCATCAAATATTATCTTTCATGGATGAACATTCTGGATATACTCAAATATTTATTACCGAAAAAGACACACATAAAACTACTTTTCGGTGTCCAAGTTTGATAGGAATGTTCGAATGGGTAGTCATGCCTTTTGGTTTGAAAAACGCTAGGACAATATATCAGCAAGCCATGAATTATATTTTTCATGACATGATAGGAAAATTCATGGAAATTTATATCGACGACATAGTGGTGAAATCTTAGGATTTCGACAACCACTTGCTCGATCTAGAAAAATGGTTCCTTAGGATGAGAAAGCATTAACTAAAGATGAACTCATTGAAGTGTGCATTTGGAGTAAGCGTTGGTAATTTCCTGGGTTTTTTGGTGCATAGTTGAGGAATCAAGATAAACCAAAACAAGGCTAAGGAAATTATTCAAGCCCAACCACCTTTTACAAAGAAGGAGTTGCAAAGACTCCTCGAAAAAATAAATTTCCTTATGTGTTTTATCTCTAATGTGATAGGAAAGGAAAAGGTGTGAGAGGGAATGAAGAGTTTTAGTGGAAAGAAGAGCATTAGCAAGCCTTCGATAGAATCGAAGAGTATTTGTCAAACCCATTGGTATTAATGCCACCAAGAAAAGATAAGCCTTTGAAATTTTATATCTCATCCATTGAAGACTCGATTGCAAGCTTGTTGGCTCAAGACAATAAAGAAGGGCACGAGCAGTCAATGTTCAATCTGAGTAGAGTCTTGCAGAAAGCGAAATGTAAATACCCAATGATAGAAAATTTATGTTTAGCATTATATTTTACTTCAATAAAATTAAGGCATTATCTTCTATCACATGTTGTGTATACTGTGTCACCCCATTCATATAGATACTGAGGATGACTATATCACTCTTGTTCCATGGCAACTGTATTTTGACAGATCCAAGATTAAAAGGGGATCTGGGGTAGGAATAGTGATTCAGTCCCTAAGAGGAACGATCATAGAATTGGGTGTCAGAATCAAGGGGGATTTCACCAACAACCAAGCTGAATACGAAGCCCTCATCCGAGGGCTAGTGATTTTTAAAAAATTTAGGAGTGAAATTCTTTGAAGTCCTCGAGGATTCACAATTAGTGATAAATCAAGCCTCAGGAGACTACAAGTGCATTAGTCCAATCCTGATACCTTATAAAGATGTAGTCAAATAGTTGTTAAAGACCTTTGACGATGTCACAATGAAATGTGTACCTCGAGGCCTCAATCAGAAGGCTAACTTAATGGCACAAGTTGCCTCAAGATACAAAATAAATCCTACCTCCCCTGAAAGTAATGACCGTGTAAAATGCCTATAATTTGGATGTGAAAATTCAGTTTTAGAGGAAATTCTTTATGTCGACACTACCACTCCCAACAATGGGAGGAAAAACAGGATGATTGGAAGGAACCAATTATTCAGTATCTACAATGTCCCAATAGAGGGAGGGATAACTCCTTGAAGCTTAAAGCTAGAAGATACTTCCTTTGGGGTGAGCCCTTGGAACTCTTTAAGTAAGGGGTCAATGGTCTATTACTTCAGTGTCTAGGGACTAAAGAAGCCGAGCTCGCAATGACAGAAGTCCATGAAGGAATCTACAGTGCACACCAATCAGGCATAAAAATGAGATGGCTAATACGACGATACGCATACTATTGGTTAATTATCTTACAAGAATGTATTGATTATGCCCAGGGTTGTGAAGCCTATCAGCAACATGGGTCAGTGCTTAAGGCGCCTGCTGCTAGCCTACATTCTATCGTGAAACCTTGGCCCTTCAAAAGATGAGCTCTTGACACGATAGTAAAAGTCAAACCAACATCGATAAAGAAGAATTGCGTCATTTTGGTTGCCACGGATTACTTTACAAAGTGGGTTGAATACAAGTCATATCGAGATGTTAATGAAAGAGATGTAATATGTTTTATAAAAGAAATGATATTACATTAGTTTGGAATTCTCCAATCTATTACAGTCAATCAAGGGATAATATTCAATAGGGCTCAAGTGCGAGAGTTTGCTCAAGATTATGGGTTCAAAATCTTGAATTTAACTCCATATTATGCCCAAGCAAATAGACAAACCGAGGCAACCAACAAAATTATCAAAAGTAATTTATGAAAAATGGTGGACAATAATGCTTCAAATTGGGATGAATTGCTATCTGATGTAGTTTGGGCATATCAAATATCAAAGAGATCAAGTACTAGAACCATGCCCTATGTACTAGTATATGAGTATGATGTAGTACTACCTTTGGAAATCATTATACAATCCCTAAGGGTGACGAATCAGAATCAATTGAGTCATATCAAATATGAGGAGGCCATGATGTTTGAATTGGATGATCTCAATGAAAGACAAGTCGAAGCCCTTAACTCAATTATTTTGCAAAAATAAAGAGTGGCCAAGGTCTACAATAGGAAAGTAAAAGCTAAATCATTCTATGAAGGGAAACTGGTATGGAAAGTTATTTTTCTTGTAGGAACCAAAGATCCACAACTAGGCAAATGGTCCCCTACTTGGGAAGGACCATTTCTAGTGAGTGAAGTCCTAGATGGAAATGATTTTATGTTGATGCAGATTGAGGGGCAAGAACACATACAAAATGTTAATGAAAAATATTTAAAAATGTACATGCCCACAATGTGGGAACATAAGTTGATTAACACGAGATATTAAGAATGAATGATTTACAAGAAAGAAAAAAAAACCATATCAAAAGGATAAGGATAGTGGTTAGCAAAGTTCAAAGAAATAGAAAAGATAATAACGACCACCAGATGTCAATGACTTGATCACAGTCTTTAAGCTCAGATTTGCACATTGATAATTCTTCCTCTAAGTGTGGTATTTCTTCAGATTGAGAGGAATCTCATTCTATTGCTTTCTCAAGATCCACACTAGAGGCTTGTAAATTCTCTTTTAGCCTCTTTAGGTGAGCTTCAACCCTCTTGATCTCAGCAATATGTGCATTGATATTATCCACTAGAGAGGTCACATGCTCGACAGTTGAAGACTGTTGGGAAACAAGAGCATCAATTTGAGTCCTCAATTCTTGACCATGAACCTCCTTGGAATGCCTCAACTGGAGTTGTTCGCAAGTTTCACTCTAGGAATAGAGAACTAGACGAAGACTAGCTCGCTGGTTCACAAATAAGTATCTGGGGTAATGAAACAGCAAATTGCTAAAATTGATGAACGAGGCATTGATTGTTGAATCAAGTAGCATAGCTAGTGGTCCAGTTGCAAAACAAGACCAGAGCATTGCCAATGCCTGATGTAGTTGCTCTGGTGGCAAGGGTAGGGGCGATGTTGAAGAAGAGGGCCTCGCACTCCTTACGACCCCTAAGCTGGAAAGTTTGGCTCGAGATTTCAATTGAGCTAAGTGACTCGAGACCTCCAATGAAGGCTAAACTGGAGCAGATGTCGGTAATGACTCAAAGACGGGATCCTCGATGGGAACCCGCGGGATCTTTATCACATGAGGTCGATGGAAGTGTCTTCAAGAGCTTCTGACAGAGCCACCTCATTATCCCCAATAAGGGCATTAAGCTCATTTGATTGCAAGTTGAGGTCCATTTCCCTTGCTAATGACTCCTCCAATTCAAAAGTTTCTTGATCTTGAGTAAAATCCTCGAAGTCCTTGACGTCAGGGAATTGTTCTCCGTCGTGCTTTCTGACCATCTCTTTCTCCTATGTTGTTTTCCTTAATTTTTCTTCCTCTTCAACTCTTTGTTTCTTGATCTTATATTCCTCTTGTTTATTTCTCTCTTCCTCTTCCTTGTTTCTTTTTTCCTCCTCGATTCCCTTCTTCTTTTCCCTTTCCTCTTTCTCTTTCACCTCTTATTTTCTCCTGTTTTCCTCGACTTGGCGATTTTTTTCTTCTTTTTTTCTTTCTACATCTTCTACATTTTTTCTTTCTTCTTCATCTCTTCTTCCTTCCTCCTCTCGACCTCCTCAACTTCTTGCCTTTTCTTTCTCCTTTCCTCCTTTTTCTTTTTATTCTCTTCTTGTTTTCTTCTCTCTCTTTCCTCTTGTTCCTATGAACGAGCAAACTAATCGTTAAAGGCCTTAGCCTACTTCTCCATCTCGAATTGCTCACGCTCATTTTCCTTCTCAACCTTCTTTTGATTCAGGGCTTCAAGCTTAAGTTTAGTTTTCTTTAACAACTCGTTTTTCTCTTTGAGCTCCTGATGCAACTTATCCTTAATAGAAAGGACAACTGTCCTCCTTTTCCTCCTTAACAAGTCCACCTCTCCTATAGTCTTGCCCTCAACATGCGGCTCAACTTTAACGGCTTGAATCACTACTTTTTGTTGATCAACCATGTCTTTTATGGACAAATTTTTAATGTCCTCCTGGCCTCTTAACTTCCTTATACCCTCATCTGGCTACTTGTTTGGATGAGAAAGAGCTGGGAGAGTAGGTACAGTACGAAGAGGAACCACTAGAAAAGTGTTATTCCATTATAACCTTAGAACTAATAAAAAAATAAAGAAAAAAACAAGTATAAATTATAGGAAGTGTACCTGCTAATGGAAAAGCCTTATACGGAGGGCATAGTTGACTTTTAATCTGGCCCATTAATTCTCAAACACCCTCTAAAAATGTCTACCACCAAGTATCGAAGAAAGGTGTCGACTTTGGGAACCCATTGAAGGGTGGGACGTGGAGTGTTGACATCGCCGAAATATATTTAGCCATCTTCTCGATGAATATCTCTTTCAAGCCAAGTGGACGAGTTTCTCATAGGGAGTTTAAGGTAAAAATGGGGGAACAAGAATACATTGAACAAGCCCAAACTGTTGAGCACACATGTTAGGACAATATGCCTTGACATGCTTCGACTTGTGAAAAACAGGGAGATCTCTATAATAAATATAGGATGCCTAGGTCCTTAAGGCCCTAAGCCTTGATTGTACAGGTTTTGACTTCTATGCAAGGTACTCAGTAGAGCCAAACTACTGATCTCAAAAAGGCAGGAAGTGGATATCAAAATGTACCCGCTCCATATCGAGAATGACATCAATACATTGAGTAAAGGTAGGAGAAGATGTCTCAAGGTATTTGGCCTTGAGCCAATACTACGCATAGCAGGATAGGACTTGGGTTTGGTAATTTAATGAAACAGGGGATAGACTCAAGAAATAGGCATAGACCTATAACTAAAGAAGCCACAATGGCCCATTGATTGACCCAGAAAACCTCTCTTGAGTTAGGGACTAGAGCAATCGGTAGAGAAGGACAATCATAAAAGAGCCAAGGGCTAATTGACGACTCTAGGCCAAAGTTGTAGCTATGGGGACAAATCCCAGAGTAATTTGCTTCGATGATGAACAAACCATGAATTTGCACAGCCAATAGAAGTAGAAGGAACATTCTTCTTGAAATATTACCTCGTTGTTAGGTTTTTCCATCTCTTGAGAAAAGAAAGAGGTGTACGAAAAATGGAAAGACTTCGAAGAGAAGTGGAAAGAAGATCGAGATGGATCACTGAAGTTACGAAGAATAACCTCACCATTAAGAGGGATATTGAGGAAGTGATAAATGTCAGCCAAGTTGACTGACATTGGACCTTCTAGAAGCAAGAGCCAGTTTGAGGTAGGAAACCAGAAGACTAAAAAGGCAGAAATAAGAGATTGGTTCAAAGGAGCATCCAATTTGGATGAAAGAATGGTTTTGATAATACCAAGCTTCTTCCATTTCTCATGCCTTTGGGTGAACATGCGATTTACCCAATCAACCCACGAACGGTTTGACTTATACTAGGAATCAGGCTTGAGTTTATTCTCCCATTCACCCTAGTTAATGCCCTTAGCATAGAACAACGGAGCATCGTAAAGATCAACAAGAAAATAATGAGGCATTCGAGGAGAAGTTTCTTTCAAAAAAGCTAGACCTAGGACGTAACGTAGGGTCTCGAAACTTGAAGAAGTAGCTTCAAAAGGCATCTCGAGGAGGATCGCCATAGACATGGCTCTGTTAGTAAAGCTCAAAATACACAACTTCTTAGTCACACCCACCACGATATCAGTTTTAGTGGAAGAAGAAGAAGAAGATGAAGAAGCTGAGAGCAAGAAAGTGTCGATTAAGAAAAGTGAAATGGTTTCATTGAACCGAAAACAACATTTATAGAAGATGGCTGACATGATAACATTAGTACCGTAAAACGGCGGGAAACAACATGTGTCTGGTTAGGATTTAAACTAGACACGTTCAGGGGGCATTTGTTAGCCTATATTTTGAAATCTTTCAGTCAATAATGAAGATGTGAAGTTAAGTAACAGCACAACAAACAGTTATAAGATGTGCCACGTTGGATACAAGACGAAGCAAGTAATATGCCTCGACGAATGATAACCGTCCCCACATAAAGTAACATACAATCCAATCAACAAGCGGGACACCCACGATTTAAACTGAAAAATGGTTAAAAATGAATATGGGAGAAAAACAATGGCGTCGTGGGAAAACTTCTATAAATAAAGAAGATGAAAAAATATAGCAATGATGAATTAATTATCATCAACAATATCTTTTATCTGTAGCCGTAGCATTAGAGTAGGCATCTTAGTAGTTTAATCTTGTAGTGATTTGAACCCCTGTATCAGGCGATTCAACTGTACTACAGAACCAGATTAAACAAATTTCTTCCAAGAGAAGGGCATCGGCTAATCTGTCTTATTCGAAGAATTGAATTCAACGAGGTCTTCCGTCAATAGAAAAAGAAGGACAATGGCTAATTTGTTTGTTCAAATGTATCTTTGTAATTAACATTGTACTTTACACTTACAATTTAGTGAATTTTCTTTTTTTGTTATCAATCTTGGGTGATATTGTTCTGTTGTAAAAGTCCTCAGTCTAAAGGCATAACTAAGCCTGAGTCTTTTTTATAACCCAAATTGGAAGAACTACCCACAGTTTAACCCATAAAATTTTGTTGGCAACCAACAAGTTGTTTGGAGATACATTAAACAAAGCTAGTGTTGGTATCATGTTCATCCCCCCACCCTCTCACTGTCTATCTTTCGTGGGTGAATTCAACCATTGCTTCTATGCCAATCTAATAGTGCCCTATATAATCTTGTATCCGTCCAAACAAAGCCTTATATGCAAGCCATAGCCAATATCAAAAGAAAAGACAGTACAATGACGTAGGAAATCGAAATCTAATTTATCAATCACAACCAGAATGCTCGTCTTTCTTACCATCAGTCTTGGCTATCCAAGCTAGAACTCGTGTCCTCTCCTTCCAAATTTTGGTACTTGTACAATGTGGCACACGTCAGGTAATAACCCAAGTTCATCACTCCTATCACCACTAACACCCTGAACACATTGTCTATTCTTCCCTTGTTTATATTATCTGGCAACCAACCGGTGACTCTCCGAACCAAATCGATCACGGCCGTGCTCAGATAAAAGCCTATTGCCATGACCAATGCAATCATAGCAGTTGAAGTGTTGCGCAACGACGTCGGGAATTCTTTATAATAGAATGTCACTTGTCCTGGGAAATGGAATGCCTCACCGATGCCGACGATGGCTAGTGGCAACACCAACCACAGTGCCGACATAGGCACTATTGCGTCCGTTTGGTCTTCGAGGTGGTGGGTTTGTACAACATGTATCCTCCTTGACTCGACTATGGATGATGTTGTCATAGCCAATATATTGAGGAAGTGGCCGAATCCTATTCGTTGGAGTGACATCAGAGATCGACGTGTCCACTTGTGCCACATGGGATAGAGGAAACGATCGATGATGGGGATAGAGATGGCTGTGGACAATAGAACAAAGACTATGAAGGACCCAACTGGGATTTTGAAGTGGGGACCCACATGACGGTCCATGGTAAGAGCTTGGAGGACTGTTAGGCTGCCTTGGATCACTATGGGTGTGACTAATAAAATGCTGGATGACCATAGTGGAAAGATTCGGATTAGGGTTTTGAGATTTTCTACTTGCTCCACTGTACAAAGCCGCCATGGTTGCGTGACTGAGCCATCATTTTGAATGTCGCCTTCGGTTTTTAGTGCTGCACGGTTCAGGAATCTGCATGAAACGTAAATTTTGAGTTTGATTGGAATGAAGATTCTGTCTAGCTAGTTAATCTCAAAATTTAGCAACGATTGCTCTCCTGATAGAAGTTGTCCGCTTGTGTTGTGCATGCAATGTGCAATGTGGGAGAGAGGATTCTTTACTGGCGTTAAAGGACCCTTAATGCACTCACCGCAATCCACATAAACCAAAGGCGACATTTAGATGGGCCCGGGGCAGGGCCCAGCTTTGTCAAAAGTATGGGCTTGGGACCGGAAAAACTCAGAAATCAAAGGTTGACTACCGCCCAACTTAATTCTACGGGCCTTGGGTCCAATACCATATTACATAAAACTAAAAATTTATAAAATAACATTGTGTTCATATAAAATTTATTAAAATCTTATAAATTTAAAGAAAAAATGATATAAAAACTCTCTATATTTATATATTGGGCATCAGGCCCTGGAACTTGGCATTGGGCCCTCCAGATTTCAGCTGAACAAAGATGCCCAAGTGCCACCCAATCGTAGAATCATGCTTAAATTTGAGCCTAGAGTCGTGGCCCAACCTGTTCAGGGTCGTGTGAACAACCCTAATCAATGTTTGCTAACTCAGATGGTTCAGGAGTCAACTCGACTCAGGGGTCATTGTAGTCAACTCGGGGAGACATGACACTTTCTATTTTTTAAGATATAATAAACATTTAAAGATATTTACAAAAATCACATATGGTACTTTGGCTCAAGTATTATCCATTTTCTTGTTAAATATATTTTGCAGTATAATAACTTGAAAATCCAAAAATAAATTATACAAAGTACTAATAGTCTAATACCATAGCAAGATGGACATAACGAATTGTAAACACTAAAATCCAAAATAAAGTAAGAGTAGTATTATTAATATTCATCATATGTTGAGAAACTACAACAACAACAATACAGCCTTATCCCACATATATTGAAAAAACTAAAGTATAAATTTTCAACATAAGCATAAAAACAAAATAACATCCAATCTTCAAGTTTCAGTTTTATATGGTTAAACGTTCAAGTTTAAAGTTTAATCTTCCTATGACTTTAGCCTTCATTTGTCCAAGTTTATTACTCTTTTTTTTCGTGTAGGATTCTAAATGTCTTTGAGACTCATTTTTAGAGACTTAAGAAAAGAAACTTCAAGCAAAAAAAGAAAAAAGAAAAAGATTTTATTATGGTCTTTCAACTTGGTTTTGGGTCATTTTAAGGTTTACAATACTTGGTTGAGTCACATGAGCCAGTCTAAATCAAACAAGTTTACTGAGTTAATAACTTGATTCAATGAGTTAGGTTTAGTTTGGAGTTAACAACATGATTGGATTAGTGAGGTTTAAGAGTGGAATTAACTCAGGGGAGTCAATGAGTCAACTTAGGGAGTCAGCAAAATATCGCACGAATCCTGAGTCGCGATGTGCACATTAAAAGGCAGGTTTAGAGTTTAAAGGTGGCAATTGTTGACCTGGCTAGTAGAATCATGACCCAATTCAACTCACTATGGGTTCAAAATTTTTGTAATTACATCCAAAAACCCAGCTAATCCGGCTTGACTTGGACATAGCTTCGGCTATCCTTAATTGGGAAATGCAATTATGGTTGGTTTGGGGATATATATGTGGCGTGGATTTGGTGTGTCTCCTTAACAAATGCCTAAAGTCCCACCTGCATGCAGGGGGACACATAACATTGGAAAAGTGATTTACACTTTGGGGGAGAGGGGGTGATTTTCACTTTTCGGTACCATTTGTCCCCCACTTGCATACGGGGAGGCTTTAGGCATTAGTTATGGGGGCGCACCAAATCCTGGGCGACCAGGGTGGTTGCTATTGCACATCCTATTCTTGTGTTTTCCATTAACAAAACTACTTTCTTGAAGTAACCTTGAAGAAAAGTGAAAGGACACTTTTGTTCAATGCATATATGATGGATTAAACGGCCGTGGAGAAGCCAAAACAGTGTGTATACGTGATATGAGTATGACTTGTGAGTGACAACCACTAGTGGGCTTTCGTGGTGTCCATTTGCAATGGTTGGCCCCACCATTCTCACCCTGTACGGCCACCACTAATGCCATTTAATTGCAAGTAAGTCTAACAAAGAAGTAGCCAAAAAATCCCTATCATGCATGCCAAACAAGAAATGTGGATGGTACCGTCATGATCGACATGTCTAATAGCTCCATCTTAATCAATTTCTACTTTTTTTTTTTTTGTATTGTAATTAGTAACTAGCAATAATAATTCTATAATTGATAAGTGAACAAAAGAGAATGATTACCTGAAGCTTAAAGTCGGAGGTGAAGATGGCCATGTTGCCACCCCACAGTGCCCACCATAGTAATAATCCTCGCTTTGGGACGACACCGACACCTTCCACTTCCGAATGGACGCAACCACAACCCGCGCCAAGCCCGTAAAGGGACTTCCCTGGGGCTTAACGCGACGATAGTGGCGTCTCCCAAGTAAGAAACTGGCTAAGCTGATAGTGCTCATGGCTATACACACGGTGAACCCCCAAACCCGGCCCACGTTTTCCTCCACATACATGATAGCAGTGGAGCCGATCATCCAAGCGACGTAGAATGCAAAGAAGTACCAATTGAAGAAAATCCCTTGATCCTTGGCCTTTTTGAACTGATCAGCGCCCATGGTTGCTGCCGTGTAGCGCGTTCCCCCACCTCCTATAGACACCAGAGCTAAAGCGCCATAAAGAACGGCCAGTTGACGCAGTGATGGCGTTTCGCAGGTGGTTGATCCATTTGTGCAAGGCGGAGGCCTCAGGGAGGGTAGCGTTGCCGTTAGAGTGAACAGAATCATACCCTTCATGTACATTTTATTAGTTTTAGAAGAAGAAAAAATAATAATAATAGAGGAGGCCAAGCTAAATTATTTAGGGAATACGCAATTCACTTGAAAATGGTGTATCATTTGGAATCAAAATATGGTTTTGTTTGATTGAGCTAATCAAGATTTGTTGGAAAAGTAAGGGTTTTTTTTTTATTGTTTGTTTGTTTTGTTTGTGGGTATTATACTCGTAATGAACACTTTTACCAGCAAAGAGACAATGGAGGAAACGGTGATGACAGAGAAGCAGCCAAAGGAGTCGGCGACGATGGCTCCGACGATTGGGAAGAGACTGGTGCAACCGTGGACTACGTTGGAGATCTTGGTGGCGTTGATGCTCTTCACGTTGAATTCTCTGATCAGGTATACGATCAAGTTCGACAACGAGCCGGCATTCGCTAGTGTCAGGCCCATCACCCCGACTGCCGGTGCCCACATACACAGGCAAAACACCCATGTCTACCTTAGAAATGTTAAAACGAGAGAGAGAGAGAGAGAGAGAGAGAGAGACCTGCGAGGAAAGGGAAGGTAATCCAACCCCCTTGTTTGGGATCGACACATGTCTTTGTTTCTTCTTTGTCTATAAGTTCGTCAGAGAGTGTGCTATCAAGCTGCTGTAAGCCAGTGCCTGCCATGTTTCTTTTCCTTAGCTTCCCTTTCTTTTTTTTTTCGGTAAAACGACGAGATGATATAGAACAGAAGAAAATCAGTCTGGGGCAGGGCCGGGACAATTACAGGCGTCGGAAAGAAGAGGATCAATGAGCCAATCCTGCGGCCTATGTGGCATATCGACCCATTCTTTCCTAGTGTTAGAGATAACAGTAGTTCTAGCAAGCAGGTGAGCAGGTTGTTTGCATTCCTTTTAATCCAAGAAAAGGAAACACTACCAAACATCCCTACAAAACATAAGCAGTCCTGAATAATACATTTAATGGACCAATTGCACAAGTCAGTGTTTTTCCTAAGGGAATCAATCACTTCCAAGCAATCTCCCTCAAGGATCACAGCCATTGCCCCGAGATTAAGGGATTTTAAAATACCAATTATGGCAGCGAGAGCTTTATAGCTACAAGAGCAGATATAGAGGGTAGGCCCGGCTCCGCCAAGGCATACAAAAAGCAACCATCATCACCATGGATTAACAATAGAGTACGATGGTTACAGTCATGGATAACTCATGAAGTACTACAGAAAGGGAAATAGAAAAAACTCGAACTTGAAAGAGAAGAACTACTGAAAGCATAGGCGATTTGGACACACCCCAGTCTGTCTTGGATCCTCGGAGAGACGGATCTCAAACATACATAAAATACATCCTATGGTGTGTACAAGTGGAGCGTCAGGATGTAAATGGCGTGCTTTGGAGGGTTGTGGATGGAGCGCCAAGTGTCATTTGGCGTGCAGTAGCATGTCACGGGTGGAAGGAGTAGTGCGCCAGGTGTCATTCGGCATGCATTGGTGGAGTCACATGCATGTCGTGGAGTGCCGACAGCCTATTCAGAATCGCTTGTACCGGGGTAGCCGGTGAAAGGGGATTCGTCTGATGAGCTGTCTCCCAGGTGTCCGGTTCTTTCGAAGAAGTCAAGCAGGCCATCAAAGAGGGTATTGGATATGGGACATCCATCATGAGCGGTCAGGTCTGCTAGAATATGGGGCGGGATGTAGTCAATAGTGGTATGGTTCAGAGTACACATGGATTCTTGGAAATGATCCCATGTGGCTGGATGGAAATGACGATGGGTCATGTAGTGGTAAGAGCTCTAATTTTGCAGGTTTGCAGTGGGGGAATGGGTATAGTATGAGTGGGGTGGGTGAGGGGGAGGGTCAGAAAAGTCTTGGATGAAATCCGTAGGGTTATAAAAGGTGATGATGGCAAATTGGGCTTGGATTGGGGTGAACATAGCCTGCCAAACTGGAAGGGGGTGGAACCATTTAAGGAGGGTTGCGAAGTGGGATAAATGGCGGGGAATGGCTGGGTTAACAATGGCTTGGGTGATATATGCAGAGACTAAGGGAACATAAAAAATGAAGACAATGGTGAATTTCTCAATGAGGTACCATAAGAAGCAGAGTGCTTCTTTAGGAAGATGATAGTACCACCTGATAGTGAACGAGGCTAAGAAAGGGTAGTGGGGGTGGGGAATGTGGGTGAATATTCTTCCATGTCTTCTGAGTTGGATGGTGAGAAAGGTATAGAAATTATCGATACTGCATGTGGTTTGAATGTAAGACATCAAGATGTCTTGTATATCTGGGGGAAGATGAGAGATGAGGGTTAGTGGGTCTTCTGGGGGAACAGGGGTAAGGGGATATAAAAGGGCGATGGGGGCAGGGATAGGGTGAAAGAGGTGGGGTTTTCTAGAAAGAAGGTCAGCAAGGTTATTGTGGATGCCTTTGATGTGTTTGACTTCGAAAATCCAATTTGCAAACCATGCGGCCCATCTGAGCAGTTGAGCATTGGGAGGATTTTTTGTTTGAATTGAAGCATTTTGGGGAATGTGGAAGAGGCCATTTCAACAGTGAAGATGCGGCCTGTAAGATGAAATTGGAAATTTTCTATTCCTCTTTTAACGACCAAGATTTCTTTGAAAGTGGAATGATAGTGAGCTTCTGTAGGGGTAAAGGGTCCACTTTTGTATCCACGGATGTTTCTTTTGCCATCTGATTCTTCAAGAAGAAAGGCTCCCCAATAGTGGTCACTGGCATCCGTTTGTAGGATTCTGGGGGCGGAGTGGCCAGGGATGTGGAGGGGGGGAGATGCTATGAATGATGTTTAAGGGACTGAACAACTTTGAGGTGTTGGGGACCCCAAGGAGGAGGGTGCTTTTTGAGAAGGGAGGAGAGGGTGGCACGGGGCTTGGCAATGTG
>JAOXJP010234746.1:0-10114 GCA_025762735.1 Platanus orientalis
GTAGAAAAAAGCTCATAGTCATCATCGAGGGGAAAACATTTGATTTTTCCTTTGGAGAATGATTGTCTGCTTTGACCCATACTTTTAAAGTTGTGTCATTAATTGACACATGATGTGTTTTTAAATTTGATATCACCTAGTTTTTCAATTCAATGAAAACTTTCTGGAACGTTTTTTAAACCCCCACCCCCCAAAAAAAAAAAATAACTAGACCGGGTCCTTTTTGACCTGTCAACGACCTAATGACCTGCCACCACCCTGTCAGCAAGTGTCAGGACATTATTGGAGGAAAAAAACGAATTATAATTTTTGAAAAATATAATTCATTTTTTTCCTGCCAATCATCTCTTACCACCTATTGGACAGGACTTTGGCAGGTCATAAACCAGCAGGAGATCCTTTATGCAAAACAACACATGTGAGTTTAAAGTGAGAATCTCTAGGTATTCAATGTGGCCACGCCGATGAACACTTGTATTGATAATATACAGCCATAAAAATTTTATTTTTTATTTTTTTGATAAGATCATATGGACCTACATGATGTTGACACCCATACAACACAGACAGACCCGACTGAATCAGTGAGAATCCAAACAAGTGACATCACTGGACACTGCTCACCTGACGCCACTGCCACCCGAGCACAGGGGCGTTGGCATTGTATGGTTACAAAGCTTAATTGTAATTGGATCCATACAGCCAGATATTATATAAATATGTAGAGTGCATTAGCCTTGCTAACCATCCACACTTCTAGTGTACTAGTAGTATCTTACAATCGCAAATTTGCACTGCAATGGCTCTGCCTCTCTCCTCCAAACCCCCATCATTAGCTTCGTACCAAAGAAAGTTAACCCCTATGAAAGAGAGAATTGGAAGCCCTTACCCACTTTGTCCCATCTCACACTTGACACAACATGCCCCAAGGAGAGCCCTGAGCAGTGCACTCTTGGCACGACCTGTCCGGTGCCTTGCCAATATTACTCAAACTACCACCCAGACATTTGGGGTTACGATTTTGTGCAGTCGTTGAAGAGTGATTACCAGGTGAATATGATGGTCAAGTATTTGGACTGCAGATGGTATTTTTGTGTTAATGTCTAGAATTCAACTCGAGATGTACAATACGGAGAAAAACCTGATATAACTCGTTTATGGGGAAGGTGAGTATCGCGAATCCTTCACCCGCACTCTTGACCTGACTTGGAGTCTAATCCGACCCAGAGAACAGAATTTTGGGGGTTTATATCTAGATTTTCATGCCGCTGCATTGTTCACTGTAATCTTTCTTTCGCTCATAATGAAATCTCACTAGCCTTCTTTGCCTGTGGATGTAGGCTTCAAGTCAAACCATGTGAATGATCTCTTGTTCTTGTGCGATGGTTGCTGTTTTCGCTGTTTTTTTCATCTATTTTGTTGCATACCACTCCAGATCTAGGTATTCCCATCAGTGATTGTTTTGCTTTCATAGATCTTGCTAACTCGAAGTTTTTGTTATGCAGGGAAAGACGTATGTGAGTAGGGTCGATAAGCTGATACAGAATGTGAGAGATATGCTTAATGATAAAGAAATGGGGCTGTTGGCTCGTCTCGAGCTGATGGATGTCATCCAAAGGCTCGGTGTGGGATACCACTTTGAGAATGAGATAAAGCGAGCCCTGTACACCATGGCCAGTAGGACCACCTCTCTTGTGATTGGGGAGGATCTACATTTTGTAGCACTGGGCTTTCGGCTCCTTAGAAAACATGGGTACGAAATATCTCAAGGTAGGAACACTATTTTGTTAAACACTGATATATTATAGTTTCAAAAAAATAATAATAATAAATGATGATTGATGATTTTTTATTTTTTATTTTTTATTTTGGGTGAAAGATTCAAGTGATGATTAGTCTGAATTATGTAAACATGAAGCAGGGCTAAAGCACAAATGGTTGCTTAGGTTTTTTTTTCTTTATTCTTTGTTTCAATTTACTTTCCGTCTCTTTTCATTTTTATTCCATTCCATCGTTCCTTAGGCTCCATAGCTATGATCTGATTGTGTAGGAGCTTGGAGATCCTCTCCTGATCGCAAGTGTTCACATACCCTCAAATAAGTGGAAATCACTTTTTTGGATGGTATCTCCACTTGTTTGGGATATGTGTCTATCTCTTTTAACTATAAGAATTCTTGCGAATAGGAGAAGATCCCGATTCCTCTTTGCCTGAAATGTAGAAAAGGGTGATGGGTGGTGTTCCTAAGAAGTTAAAACTAAGCCACAAAAATAACATTAAATTTCTCACATCCTTACAGGGCTCAGGATCCTGTCCTGTCTGTTAGGACCTGTGCACAACCAAAGTGTCCGGTTTGGCATAAAAAACGGTTATGCATAGGTTGTGCACATTTTTTTTTTATGCCAAACCATGGGTTTAGGTTGTGGACAGGTCCTAACAGGACATAAGCAGACAGGACAGATAGGATCTAAACAGACTTACAAGGGGTGTGGCTAGTGTAGGTAGGGCTCACACCCCTCTAAGTGGGCGAATGGTACATACTGGACAAAACATTATTTTCGTTTCAATTAATTTGTTTCCGTTAAATGTTTATGTTTATTTATTTATTTTTTTGGTAAAACGGATTCATTAAAGTTAAAGTTCATACATATAGTTGCTTCCTCATCTAGACAATGTTGGGTTTGGATCCTAGGGACAATAGAAGCAGTTTCGGTATGGAAAAGTATAGGTTAGGCTTTGATTTGAAAATTTGGCCCTTGACTATGAAGCATCTTGTTAGTGTCGCCTCCTAATCAATATGATAACCATAAAAAGGGGAGACACTCAGCTCTACCGCATGATTAGAAATAATGACCATCCTCAAGATGGGCCTTTCCCAGCGCCTCCAAAATATGAAGAAGGTGGTCAGGCTACCATTGATGGCTTGGTTGAAATCAACATCGAGACTGTAGAAGAACCAACACCCACGTTCATTAATGGACACTTATCAAAGGATGTAGCTCATAAATACACTAATTCCTCAAGGATAATAAGGATGTCTTTGCTTGGAGCTATAAAGAGATGTCAAGACTCGACACTAAAGTTGCAATCTATCGCTTAGTCATTAGCAAAAGTAAAAATCTGATAAAATAACCAACCCAAAAAACCAAAGTAGACATCCTGCCTCAAATAGAAGCAGTGGTGGAAAAGCTCATAACCACGGGATTCATCCGAGAAGTTAAATACCCAGCATGAATAACCAATAGAGTTCCAATTAAAAAGAAGAATGGTCAGATTTGCATCTGCATAGACTACAGAGAACTCAACAGTGCTTAGCCTAAGGATGATTTCTCTCTTCCTATCACGGAGCTCTTGGTCGATGCCACAACTAGATATGAAGCTCTCTCCTTCATAGATATTTTGGTTACAATCGAATACAAATGCAAGCCAAATATTAAAAGGCTACTGCATTCGGAACTCCAAGGAGTGTCTTCTACCATAGGTCATTCATTTTAGATTAAAGAACAAAAGGGCAACATGTCAAGATGAAATGACCTCCATATTTGTGGATTTCCTCCACGAGCTAGTTGAATGTTATGTAGATGACCTTGTGGTAAAAACCAAAGAATGAGAAAACCACTTACAAGATCTAAATAAAGTTTTCAAAGGTTGAGAAAGTCAAACCTAAAAATGAATCCTCTCAATTATGCTTTTGGAGAATCCTCTAGAAA
Organism: Platanus orientalis; assembly: GCA_025762735.1. Lineage (NCBI taxonomy): Eukaryota > Viridiplantae > Streptophyta > Magnoliopsida > Proteales > Platanaceae > Platanus > Platanus orientalis. The sequence goes on from JAOXJP010234746.1 coordinate 3,709, forward strand.
ATTCCTATGTTATTATTGTTTGACATAAGGGGACATTGGAATCGACCTTATCAAGATTAAAGCCATCATAGATATGCCTCTAAAAAACTTGAAAGAGCTCAAAGGCCTCGAAGGGAAGCTTGCTTATATCAGGTGCTTTGCTAACTTATCTAAGACTAGGCTTATCAAAATGGATGTGCCTTTTGTATTGGACCAAGCTTGTCAAAAAACCTTCAACAGCATCAAATGGTACGTATTGAACCCTCTGTCCTCATGAGCCCCATCGAGGGAAACCACTAATCCTATACATCAGGGCTCTGGATTCTTCCCTTAGGGCATTGCTAACCCAAAACAACCATGAAGGGAAGGAAATGGCTATGTATTATTGGAGCATGATACTAGTAAGAGCTGAGAATAATTGCACTCCTCTATTAAAAGGACTAGTCTCGCACTCATCTTTGTTGTGTAAAAGTTATAGCATTATCTCTTCACCTCAATAATGCACTTCACATTAATAACAAATACTCTTAAATATATCATGATCCATCCAATGATTCAAGACCAACTCGTTAAATGCACAATGCTCTTATCTAAATTCGATATTTATTACTCAAAGGGCTATAAAGAGAAAAACCCTTGTAGATTTCTTGGTAGTACACCCTATGTGTAATGCCCCACCCAATGACGCACATATTACTGTACACGTGTCATACTTAGAATGCTAACACATGTCCCATAAGTTCTGTACATACATAAGACCATTTAAATCCACATATATTGATATGATTATCGACACAACTTCAGAAAGGCACCAACAAAAATATAGAAATAATATATGGGTGAAACTTATACCTTTCGATAGACACAGAAGTCTAGAGTTTTATGCAATAAACGGTAAGTGAATATGAGTTTTCTAGAAGAAATTATGATCATTTTCCCAAAATGTGTTAGTGCTAATAGGTTCACAAATTTGGGGTAATTTCCCAAACCCACTACACTAATCCCAAATGAATTAGAGGGTAATTCATACCTTGTTAGAAAAGTCTTAAAGTCTAGTTTTCAACTCAATAAACAAAAATCTATTTAGAGTTGTGTAGAGAAAGTTATAAGTGTTTTAGTGCCAAAAGATAAAAGCTGAAAATAACCTATTCATTTATATTGAAACAGGATCGATATAAATGCCTAGATTTGCAATTTTTGGAAAAAATATGATTTTTTCAATGTTGGGAGTGTGAAACCCACCAAACTTGACCCCAAACACTATAAATACAATAAGGGAACCCTAATACCCTCCTTTTACACCAATAAGAGGTAGAGGAAGAGAGAAAAATAAAGAAAAATAAAGAAGCGGTTAGGGTTTAAAGGATTTTTGAAATTTTTGGAAGAATAAAGGTAGGAACAAAGTTGTGATTCAACCAAGAGGTAAGAGAGCATTAAACTATTGTTTTGTTTTAAATTTCTAGGTTTTTAGATCTCTATTACTCCATTTTAAAAGATTAAACATAGTTTTTAAATCAGATTTGAATTATTTTCATTAATTTTGGTTTTGTTTGAAGTTTTAAAATAAAGCTTTGGAAGAAATAAAATAATTTTACAAGAACATGATATAAAAATGAATGGTTTTCAAGTTTATATATTTTTAAAGAATTTATCACCCATTTTGAATCCGTTTTGTATTGTTAATATATGTAGAACTATGTTCTTAAATAGAAAATCAAGAGTTTTAAAATATGGTTTATTCCTAGAGATTGTAAGAGCTATAATAAGAGTGTTTGACTTTCTAAATAATTCCTACAAGTAGTGATTTGCAAGAAGCTATTTGTCTAATTTGTGATTTATTCTTAGTGACCTTAAATTCTATTTTATAAAGAAAGATGTTGATTTTTACACCTAACCATTAGTGATTCTCAAAAGTAATGTTCTAGACAGATTTGATATGTTTTGAAAAAAAAACATGTTCTATAGATTTTGCCTAGTTGGATCAAGCATGCTCTTATATATGTTATTTTGAATTAGTCAATGTAAAGAATTGTTATATGTTGCTTCTATGAACTACATGATTTGATTGAAACTACAAGAAAATGATATGTACTATTAGAAAGTCACATTTCCCATCAAGGGGAATTATTGATGGAACCTTTCTCACCTGGGTATAATCAGTAAGAACTGTTATGGATCCTTACTGCTTGCCACGTAGGAGGTAGTAATAACCCTTCTCAACTAGGTATAAATGCTGCGAACTGGACCCTTCTTAGTTGAGTTTAAATGTTGCAAACTATTATATGTTCTGGCTTGATAGCAGATATATGTTCTGTTCTGTATTGTATTGGCTATAAAATGAAATATTATCTGATCTGTTCCATTCTATTAATGTAAAAGTATATGTTTATCATTGATTTTTGTTATGTACATGAAACTGTAATTTTATTAAATATTTAACAATGTATGAGATTGATTTATGAACTATCATACATATTGAATTGTAAATAGAAAAGTATTTGTCTAATTTCTAAAATCGTGCTAAGACTTGATCCACTGTTTCCATAGTTTATTATTTTCTTACTAAGTTTGTCAAACTTACCCTAATCTGACACCACAGATGATGAGGAGATTGCACAATAGCAGTTTCAGATAGAGCGAGCTAGTGATTGGACACTTGTTTATTTTTAATTATCTAAATTAGAGACTATTTATTTATGTTCAGTTATTTCAATTTAAAATTTCAAAGGATGTAATAAGTCAGGGAGTTTATTATTCGAGTTCAGTTGATGGATTTGAATATGTTAGACTATTTATTTAATTGAATGGGAATGTCAAGCATTGTTTATGGGATTTTCACAGAATTATGGTTCATGAGTTAAGGGATTTTATGCAGGTCAGACTTATGATTATGTGATTATTAGAAAGTGAATGATGTATTATCTGTTGTGTATGAATGTAAAGAAAACAAAAAATTTATATAGGTTAAGAATGACTTAATGAAAAGTGTTAATGTCACGTGCCAAAATTCATGGCCCTACTGGTGTGGGTTTTGGGGTGCAACAGGGAGAGACCATGTTTCTTCCTTAGATGTAACTGATGGATATTGGGTGGGTAGCTTTTAAAACATAGAACTGTTTTGGTTGAGAAAATATTGATGGGTTGAATTTGTTCTTAACTTTGGATCAAGGTTTTGAAATGAGTTTGCTTTCAAAATTCCTTCTCGGTTTTGAAAGTATACTCTCTTGGTGTTTTGTAAATTCCTTCATTCCAAGTTTTGAAGATGGGTATTCACCAATAAAGGAACTTCCTTGTTTTGAAAACATAGGCTATCCATGAGTTATACACAAGTGATTGACATTTTCTCTAGCTTCTCAGGTGTTACTGCTAGCATATGCACTGCATCGAGAGACATGTAAGTCATTGACATTGGATGCAACTACTTGAAAACATTATCAAAAATACTACGAAAAATAGGTCATGCAAAAGCTCTAAACACACGAATCATTTAAATGACTCATGCACTTGTGTTTGCTTCTAGCTAGCTTAATGATTTATTTTGTATGAGTTGTTTCTTACAAGATTTATATGTTTAACATTGATTCATTCGTAAAGTTGATTGCTCGGACATCTTTTTGTGACTGCCCTTGAGAGTTTTAATGGAACTCAACGAGGGATGTTAGTAAAGCTCTCCCTGGAAAATATATGGAAAGATATATGTGGTCATGATTAAACACTGCTCAATTGTACATTAATCATAGTACATATGCGCTAAATATCACTTCTGAAGACATGCATGGCTTCACATCAGTCATGGTATCTAGTAGGATCGATCTACAACATTGTCTTTATCCCACTTAGGGGAATGTTGTATTTTACGGGACTCACGAAGAGATTTTGGAAGCTTTCTCTAGAAAAGCTATGGGACCTTGGAAGGTTAGTGTTATGCATCCATAAAGCAATGGGTACATAGGCTATGGATTGATCCACGACAATATTTTTGTCCCACTTAAACATTGCCAAGGTGGGGGACGTGCAAGGAAGAATTTATATGACTCTCCAAAGCCGGGATGGGATCCCATAGGATCAAGTGTTACGCCTTGCCCAGGTGATAGCAACCCAGTCATTGCTAAATGGATATAACATACAACATATGAGGGTGAATGCAACACAATGCTTATGTCCCAATAAGCAAGTGTTACTGAGGTCGGTGCTAACAAATCGGTCTGTTGAGCCATGGCCGTCAGAACTTACAGAGAAATGTTGTTGTGCTCTTTCCCGAGAAGTTGTGGAAAGGTTTTTCTCACAAGTAACCCATGCTATGGAAGTACTACTCAAGCTCGATATTTGTTTAGACTATGGCTAGAAGAAACACTATGGCTAGGAGTTAGCATTTCATAGACTTGATGGATCGAAGTGTGGCATTGCTTATTGTCCAATGCCAAGCAAATGTCACACAATGGCTGTTAGTAAATCATGAGGCCAATAAAATACTAACTGAAATGGATGATGCAGGGTTAGCCATTCAAAAGTATGGACTGGGTTGTGCCAAAATTTGAAGTGGAAGGGTGGCTTGGTTTGGACGTGTAGAAAAATGTTATGAACTCTTTCCCAAGAAGTAGTGGTGGATTTTTCTAACAACCCATTTGCTATAAGGAGGATTCTTCAAGCATGATAGCAGTTCAGCTATGGCCTAAGGAATTACATAGACTTTATGGATTGAATTGTGATGCGTATTTACATTCTCATAAATAAACATCACAAGTGGGTCATACCCTACAATTACCCAATTTCGATAGAGTGTAGGTAGAGGACCGGCCAAAGCTAGAGATGTTGTTGCGCTCTCTCCAGAAGCTATGGGGGTTGTGATAACAAGGAACCCGATGCTACGTATTACGCATAACTCCCTAATGGTATTAGTGCTAAGATAATACATAGACTATGACTCAAAGTGTAGCATTCAACTATGTTCGAATAACCAGGATGTTATGCTGCAATTTGTTCATGGTTCAGGGATTGCCAATAGGGCTTATGGAAAACTTTTTTGGCTTGTTTCGATTGCCATGGGATCTTGAGAGATCAGTGTTATGTATCTATTTTAACCATCCAATTAGCTAACATGGTTGGCATAATACGCAGGCTATGAAGTGATGATGCCTACATACACCCCGTCCGAATAGGTAGTTTATCTGTGAAGGCCTTTCTACAAAGTTGGGGACCGACTTGACTTAGTGAACCTACACGGCCTACATGAGTTATATCAAGAGGTTTTTAGGCTTACTCCGAAATCCATGGAGATTTCAAGGAATCAATGCTATATATTTATTTCAATCAATTTTCAAAGATGATTGTCATGGTATATAAGCTATGGAATGATGTCAACATTTGTCTATACCCGAGTAGACAATCTGCTATCTCAACAATTTCTGCTTTTTCTGGAGAGACAAGACCTAGAGCCCCTTACCGAACCTATGGCGGCCTGAGCAAGGCATGTCGAGAAGTTTTTAGGCTTATTCCAAAAGCCATTGAGATCATGAAGGATCAATGCTACATACCTATTTCAAACAATTTCCAAGGGTGATTGTCATGTGATATAGACTATGGAATGTTGTCAACACTTACCTATACCCGAAAGGCAATTTGTCATGTCAATGGTTTCGGCTATTTCTAATGAGACAAGACCTAGAGTCCCTCACCAAACCTACAGCGGCCTGAGTAGAGCTTATCAGGAAGTTTTTGGGATTAACTCTAAAAGCCACAGAGATCTCTAGAGATCGGTGCTACGTATTCATGTTTGTCATGTTACATAGGCAATGGAATGATGATCGACATTTGCCTATGCCCGATAGGCAATCTATGATGTCGAAATTTATCTTTTTCTATGTAGTGGAGTCCTCACTAGACCTTTACACAGCCTGGTATCAAGGTCAGAAATGATCAATGCATCATTTTCGATCAAACATTGCCATAAGGATGAACTTAACTAGGGTAATGATCTATCATCGAATTGCTTTGCCAGTAGAGCGAACTTCATGACTTCATTTGCTTACTGGTTCATGCTGAGAGATTTATTAGGCATGCTTCAAAATTACAAGGATCTCTAAGGATCGGCGCTATTCTAGAGGGGCCTTTACTAAGGGGATGCAGCCCCTATTCATTGTCGAGGGGTGGAGGCCTAGATTCTTTGAGGGGTAGAGGCCCACATTTCATCATTGAGGGGAGGCAGCCCACATTTTATCCTTGAGGGGCAGCGGCCACATTTTATCCTTGAGGAGCAGTGGCCCACATTTCATCCTTGAGGGGTGGCAGCCACATTTCATCCTTGAGGGGCGATGGCCCACATTTCATCCTTGAGGGGCGGTGGCCCACATTTCATCCTTGAGGGGTGGTGACCCACATTTCATCCTTGAGGGGCGGCGGCCCATATTTCATCCTTGAGGAGTGGTGA